>DWNK01000342.1:0-12216 GCA_018250315.1 Hyalothyrus neleus pemphigargyra | reverse complement strand
ATAACACAGTATATTTTTTTATAAACGCTGTTGAAAGAAGCTGTTATAATGAATGGTCTGCACGCAATTTTGATCTTAATGTGAATTGAATAAATTCGAGACTAGCTTCTACGTTACGGAGTTGAAGGAAATTTGTAGAGTTAAGAATTGTTGTATAAAATATATTGATAATACTACTCATAGACGAAGTAAACAAATGACTTATAAGTAGGTACTAATAACGAGTGATTCATGAGCAATAAACCAATCTGTTATGAAGCCATTTTGAGTTTAACGGTATCAAGTTATTCATATTCATTGTGTGTAATATTAATTAATCTTATCCTAATTTTTATCTTTAAAGGAAACTAAAAAGAAAGTTATTTTCGAGGAGCTTGTTAAAGTGTATGCCATTTGAAAGATGTTTAAAAATAAATATTTACACAAATTCAAAATAGGTTTAAACGTTTTTCTTGATTATGAAATTATTTAGAATGCATTTTGCAAAATATGCAGTAGCTAGGTTTTTACGCGATTTAGTAACGAACATGCAAACTTTTCTATTGATTAAAGAGGCAAGGACGGAAATCCCCTTTTGATCCCGTTTCTTTTTATTAGGGTTCAAAGTTTAAAATGTAGTCTCTATGTAATAAGATTTGTGTCAAAGGTGTCACCTGCTTCCAGATTGCGGGCAGATTAGACAAAGAACTGCTGGAGCATTATCCCATTAATTTTTTATGTATAAACCAGATAGTTAGATGGAATGAAGAGGCAGACGGGCTATCTGATGATAAGTAGTCATCGCCGCCAGTAGACATTTGCAACACCAAAGGAGCCTCGCCTCAATCGTCAATGCTAAGCATACTTTGAAAGGATAATAAAATATCATCTTTATCTAACTGAAAAAATTTATGACAAAAACAAGTAAAATCGGGCGATTGAACATAGACATTATGATTCACTGTTTTGTACATTTCATGAATAATATTGTATAATACTTCAAGTGTACACAATTTTACGTGACTTCTTTACTCATTTTCCACACACTTTATCTACAATTTACTCTTCGTAACATTATCTACGTAACTATCTATCAGAGGAAACTCAAGGTGGTTAAGGAAAGATGATTTTGAAATGAGCAAATATAAACTTTTTCGATAGTTGGTCAGGATAATTAAAAACGGTCAGGGAAAGTCTGGAAATTAAATTTAATAACGCCGGGATTATGCAAAGGCAGATTGGCGCTATGCTATGTACCTTAGTACAACATGGAACAAGAAATAATAAAATTATGAAACGCATCTTCGAAAAAAAAATACAGCCAAGCATAGAACCTCCTTTTTTGAAATCGGTTATAACCTGCTGTCAAAATGGTATACTTTACGAAAAAAGGTTGCCGAAATATTAAATTAAATACTTTTAAGTTTTTTTGTATTAATATCCTGTATGAATTGACGCATTTGCATTTACGCTGCCCAAGCCTATATAAAAAATATGATAGCTTTAATGTCGGGACTATGAACTTATATTTCGCAGCGTTTCTCAGATACGTAGGGGCGCGGTTCTAGTAAAAGCTATGAGCTATTTTGTAGTTCGAGAAAGGTCTGATTAGATAGAAATGGCAAAATAAAAATAACACTGATATTTAATCTTATAGTAAAATATTAAATTGGAATTTCTTTCTAAAGTAGATCACATTGCGGTTGCAAAATAAAGGAGAAAGATTTTGGAACTACAAAATTACTCAAGAGTTCTCAATGGGACCTCGCCCTAAGGCAAGTGCAATATTTATCGGATTAGAGAAAATTAAGTTAAAATTATGTAAAACTATCTGGACTGAAATATCCGGTCTATGATATGTAATTGTTAAATCAACGTGTATATAATTTAGTTAAGTGTCGTTTTTAAGGCATGGTTATTGTTAATACCGAAATGTAATCGGGTTTTATTAATTTGACAATAGTTATATATACTAATAGTGTTAGATCTCTGTTCATTGAGGCATAGCTTCACAGAGGTTAAGAATCGCGTGTATTTATGCCTGGCGCACTAAACTTTGTCCACAAAGCATACTGCGTGACTATTTGAACAGATTTAGCAATCGTTCACGTCTTTTGTAAAAGCTCGATTCAAATGTACAATACAACATTGGAGCATAAGAAAACAAGCATTTGGATGTGTAATCTATTGTTGCAAATGTTCATAGGCAGCAGTGAATACTTACCATCAGGCATCTCGCCTCTTCGTTTGGCTTATATATAAAAAAAACGTACCGCGTCTAAAAGAAGCTACGGCTCCGTGAACAGTAGGACTTAAGGTTTTGATTTAGTAACATCACAGTATAAATCCATTAAGTTAACTATTAATATAAAATACATAAGAGCAATAAGAAACCTGCAACTTCAGTTTGTGCTACAATGATACTATCCAATAAATATATGAGGATTGGCAGTTAATTGTATTTACTAAACTGTCACTTATGTATATATAAATTATGCAATAAATGTTTACAGATAATATTCGCCTTATCCATGTTTATATAACACATCTATGCCAATAATCAAAGGTACAAAGTGTTCGAATTTGAAAATTTCTTGACAATATTTTTCAATTTTGTAGAAACTTGTAAGGGTGTGGCCGCATTGATCCATTGTTTTCGGGATTATATGCTCTAAGTCATAATCGAGTCATTTGCAAGGTTCTACAAATATTTACTCAGTTGGTCACAGTAAGGTCCCAACCTGGCTAGCGGCCACCCACAGGCGTCTATCGCCATAAGCGACTTGTCGTGTTCCGGTATTGCGCCTGAGTCCTACCCATCCCATCCTTCCTATGACGCCCTATCCCTTTTTAAAGGCAGCGGTGACTGCTTATCATCAGATATCTCGCCTGCCTATTGGTTGATCTTATACATTTTTTCACCATCGCAGTTCGTCATATACGCGATTTCACCTCTGAAAAATTCTTTCCTCTATACTTTACTACTGTATGCTTACTGATGTTAGTCGCTTATTTTGGTCGTTAATTTTATTTTGGTTTTCGTCATTCGTCTAATAATCTATATTCCTCTTGTACCTCTCCTCAGAAATATAATTCTTTATGAAAAGAGTCGCCAACAGCGTTTATGTTGAATTGCGTATATTACAAAGCCTCGTGTCAAATTTTGTGACACACTGAGTAAAAGTCGCAATGCAGTTGTGATTAGAGCTTATAATCCGTTGGCACGAACCGCATGATTCCATTCATTTACCACAACTCATGTGTGATAGAATAATTTTGTTCGAGACGTGTAATTGTCGACAAACCTACACACGAGGAATCCATCCACCTTAGTTCTAGGGAATAGTAATGCATCTTGTATCTATTGGTCTTAACATCAGGTGGCTTGGTCGTGATTATTACCACATATGATAATCATAATAATAAAAATGTTGGTAGTACGAGCGATGTCCTTCATAACGATGCTATACTAAAGACAATTCGGATGTAATCGCAATTGTGGTTCTGTACGGTCCAACCTTTAGTGTTCACAATATTTATGTACTGAAACTGGAAATTTTCATCACATACCTATGTACCTAGTTATATGATTAAAATTATTGTTCACGTGACATTAAAATAATTTTCGGTTATTGTTTGATTTATTATTTCGCCTTATAGCTTTATATTTGAAAGAATGATTACCAGTATGTATTGTACCATTGTTCATTTAAAATTGATAATGTGATATCTTGAGTCAATTGGTGACGGTTCCATAAATTTTAGGTAAAAGTAAGGCTGCAAGCGAGGTTCTGCAGCTTCATCTTAGAATAAAGCCAGAGAAATAAATTTGTTTGACACAAATATCTAAAGAGCTTTTAATGTCTCCCTATATATTATTACAGTTCATGTAGAAAGTAGCCTGTGGTTGTGCGAATGGATCGGATTAGACACTGTTATAGGGCTGCGCCAAAAATGTGGCGATTGGCGATCGCTTGTCTGCAGAACGCCGAGAGGCCACGTCCTCATCGTACTTATACTACTGACTGATAATAGCCTTAAATGCATTGAAAATGATGTAATTAGGATTCCGTAGAGAATTATCAAGGACTGAATCCTAGATTTGTCATGTCCATATCTCATAGCTTTTGACAGCAGGAAACTAATGACTAGGTTCCCTAATCACCTGGATAGTCAATAATTAATAGACCGAAGAGAAGACGAAAAAGACAGCCGGATAAAATGCTTAAAGTGACGAAAACCATTTTAAAAATAATCTTAGTTGTTGGGTGTCATATTTTATAATAATTAATATGCCTATATATATTTGTTATCGGACGCCGCGATATGCAAAAGTCGATTAACTCTATAACACTATCTCAGTACTATTAAAAAATATATAAATGGTCTAGGATCCATTTGTTCACTGGCCTTTAAATTAAATTAATATTTTTTTGTTATTAGATTAGTTTGTAAAGCCTATGTTGTATACAGGCGTATTACCATCGCAGTTTTTTTTTCTTATGTTCTCATGCAATATGTTAAGTCTTAACAGTTAATTCATCTCTTCGGATCTGGTTCATGGAAAGTTCCACACTGCCCATGCGAGAATTGAACTCGCGTATTGTCAAGAATCAACACTTAAGAAAAACCTATGCTGTTAACGCCTAAGGTCTGCCATCGTGCCAAATCGTATAAAGATTTATAAAAGTCACTCATTTGTTTGTTTGTTGTTGAATTGTGCGCAATATAATGTAAAACGTTTGTAATACAGCGCTACTTCGAGAAACATTCGCGCTAGAACTAAATCAAAATATATTTTAATTACATACTTATTCTTTTTAAAATCGGCGATAATCTTTATTATTAACAATCTCAATAGCAATTATCTTTATTATCACTAAATGGTAACAATAATCTAAATTATTAGTAATCTAAGATAGTTCTTAAATCACGGCGTATTTTTATCTAGAACGAATCAGTCGTTGTTGCGGCGCCGATGAGAATCGCCACGTAAGAGCAACGCCGGTTATGATGGATTTCAACGACAAAGTAGTTGTAATTACTGGCGCTGGCTCAGGGATTGGCGCATCCGCGGCTGTTTTATTCGCTCACCAATCCGCCAAAGTTGTTCTGGTCGACAAAAATGAAACGAGCCTGAACGAAGTTGCCACAAAGTGTGAACAAGCTAAGGGACAAAAGTCTTTAATTATCAAAGCGGACCTTTGTGTCGACGACGATGTAAAGACAATTATAGAGCAGACAATAGAAGAGTTCGGTCGCATCGATGTCTTAGTGAATAACGCAGGTGTGGGGATACGCGGCAGTATTAATGATGGCGTAGAAATGTTCGACCGGGCTATGAGGATAAATGTCCGGCCCGCATATCTTTTGACTAGTCTGGCGGTGCCGTACCTCGTAAGTTCGAAGGGAAACGTAGTGAATGTGTCCAGTCTGGCATCAATGAGACCGATTAAAGACTTGGACTTTTTACCCTATTGCATGTCTAAAGCGGCCGTCGATCAGTTCACTAGATGTCTCGCTTTGGAGCTCGGACCTCTAGGTGTCAGAGTTAATTCTGTAAATCCGGGTGTTACGAAGACTTGTTTCAATGAAAATGCAGGTTTAAGTAAAGCGCAATCGGAGATAGTGTATGACGACCGTGAGAAAACCTTGCCGCTTCGCAAAATGGCCAGAAGTAACGATATTGCTGACCTGATTCTTTACCTAGCAAGTGATCGCGCGCGCAGTATCACTGGAGCAATTCACGTTATAGATAATGGGGAAATGTTAGTATGAATTTACTAGTTCTGCACATCTATGTTATCTATTCGTACTTTTCCTATATTATCCTATTATATTTTTATGTAGACTCATTTAGAAACCATTATCTCGAATTGCTGGAAATAGTTATTTGACGGACAAAGTGGTTTTAATATTACTGCTACTACTAATATAATTTTTATACATAATTATGTAAATAAATCTGTTTTTATTCAATTACCTATCTCAAAATCTCATCTTTAAATTAAAAACAAATACCTACCTATTATTTAATGATAAGAAATGTTATCGTAACAGTGAAATAAAATGATTTTAAACTTCTGCACAATATTTACAAAACTGCAATTTTTGTAAATAGGTATGTACTTAATTATTCTTGTTTTTAGAACATAAAGACCGATCACTTTGTATATTAGTGGTATCGAATATCCCATGGTCCCTCAATTATAAACATGTTAATCATAATTTTCTTATAGTTAGCTAGTTACATTACCTACTTACCAGGTGTTAATATATAAATAAAATGAATGTCACAATTTATATCACTCCTAGGTTCTACTTTTCAGTAGGTAGGTATATAATAATATACTGCATGATTCTACTAAATTACATAGGTTTTATTAAATACCGCACACAAGTATTAATTATTATCAAATTGTTTTCATTCTATTATCGAAACAAAGTAGTTCCGAAAAAAGTTAATCGCAGATAATTAGGTACTATCTCACCGGGTTTTATATTATTTTAGGCGAAAAATTAAAGGTTAGCAACATTGATGTAAAACATCGCCGCTTTCTAATAGATTCACAATTTGTGACTCGAATATGTGCACTTGTCATACATTTAAGGAAAAATCCCTAATGCGGGGTAGGTTAAACTTTTTCAACATTTTCATTGTAATTTCAACTTTGTCGTTTTTCTACGGTTGAATTTACGTTTATTCAATCTCAATTTATTAATTTATTTTTTCACTTATTTTTTAGATTTCGAGGACACTTTTTGAAGTGAAATTTGTATGGAATTGTGCATCTTGGGTTTATTATATGAATGGTTAGCAACTGATTTGATGTACGGAATCGAGCAGCATTGGGTGCAGGGCAAGTGGGTCATTAATACGGAACGGAGATAATAATAATAAATTAGAGAGCTGACTGCAGAAGTGACAAGAGAACGGAGTTTAAAAAAATGTGAAATATCCTGTTGGTGTTGTTCACCGAAGCCACGGTGTCCGTATATTCAATGTACTCTGTTACAGAGCAATGTGAAAATAACGATATCAGTTTTAAATTGTTCGACTTCTCTTGAACTTGAAACTTCATTCAAATGATGTGATAAATATTACGGGTGAAATTGATAACAAAAATAAAACAATAAATAATATCAAAGTAGCTTTATTCACTAGCAAACGCTGTTACGAGCCGCCATATGGGCGTCCAACCCGGCGGCGTCACGAGCAACGCTGGCCAGTGGCCACAGGCGACGTGGGAACCTTGGCTACTCTTAAATAGAAACACAAATTTGTCCAACTTGATTTACAATGTAGATGCAGTTACTTCTAGGTATGAAATTGCACCAGTGTGATACACTTGAAACAAATCGCTTGAACCCGCACACGATCTTTGCAATGGACAAACTCTGTAAGGCATATTCAGGAGTAGTCAAGGTGGTACGGAGCCAAGGCAGCTTAGTCGAACAAGCCGAAGCCCATATCGTCATCGCTCTCCTCCTCCTCTTTCTCGGGCTCCTTGTCCTCCTTCTTGGCCTCGGCGGGCGCGGCGGCGGCGGGCGCGGACGCTGCGGCTGCTGCTGCGAACTTGGACGGGTCCTGCGAAACGAATACTGGTTATTAAACTGTAAGAGGACTCCTTCGGAGGGCATGTTATTAATGGCTGTTTAAAAACGTTTTGTGTGAATATCTCTAGGCTCAAGATAAGTGATCACTGCATCCTGTGTACGTTCATACCCAACACTAAATAGAACACGAGTTTGATAGAATAAATAGAAGAACGAGTTCTATTGGAAGATTTCAGATGCTCCTATTGATTAGTAAGTTGGGACAAATTGCATAGCAAATTAAGGTTCATGTAATTATTCCATGGACATAAGATATAGGTTTCAGTAGAGACATTGCAGTCAAATGTCGCAGTTACCATTTTGGGCATTTGAATAAATATTTTATTTGATAATCATATGAACTTTTTTATATAAAAATTGACGATTACATCTATCCTCTCTAGAAATCTTGAAATCTTCGCACTTCTACTTGCTTTTACTAATAATATTAAAAATGTCCAAAAAAACTACCTTGATGAACTCCTTGATGGTGGTGGCCTCCTTGAATTCAACCTCGGTGACGGCAGCGATGGCCAGCAGGTTCTTGAACCCGTTGGCGATGGAGTGCGGCGCGGACGCCACGGTGGGGTAGCCCATGGCCAGCGAAAGCGCCGCCACGTTGGCCACGCCCTCCTGGAACTTGGCGCGGAGGTCCTCCGGCTTGATGTCGAGGATGGCTGGTGCGAAGATGGTGCCCGAGTCGTACACCTGTGGAAGGGTTGAGTCATTATTATCTGCTTAACATCGTCTGCGACGTTTAATATGACTATAAATTATTAGTAGCACTTGAGTAGTTTTGGCATATTTGAGTAAGAAGATGGATACAAAGATTTACACATTTATAACATTAGTATTAGCTATTGATTTTACGTTAGCCAAACTTTATGGCCGCTTCAAGTATATAGAAGCTAAAATTTGCAAGTCATATTATATCCTGCTTTGTTTATTATTTGTATGTTTGCTTGTGATTTGAAAATCAGTACCAAACTGATAATACATTTGAAACCACAAAGCAAATAATTTCCCAAAGATAAATTATCAGAGTGCACAAAATATATGCAAACTGTACTCAACACTTTGGGTTGCCAGAACCCAAAATTATTGTTATGATGAATACTAAAAGATGTTTCTTGTAAAGTTCATTTTAACAGACCACACAAAATATTCAAAATTAAAGTACAAATAATAATATTATCTTTGTCAGTGATAAAGTTTAGAGACAACAACATACCTGCTTAACAACAAGACCATACGAGAAGGGAGAGATGTTCAACATGTTCAGGAGAGTGGCCTCGGAGGCGCCCACCTTGTCACCAGGCTTCAAGATGTGCACATCGTTGATGATTTCAATAGTACCTGAAACGGGAGGGGAACATTTGAATTAGATATTCACAGAAAATATATTTTAAAGTTGTTACATGTATATAATATGTAATGTATCTTCAAAATGCCAGTGCAAAGTTTACAAGAGAACAACACACTAGGATAAATTTGAAGAGTTACTTTTGTCTGAAAGCGAAGCCATTGAGCTAATATTACGCCCACTGGAATTAGAACAGACAACTGATGTACATTACCTTAACAGCTCAGCTAAATTAGTGGACTACACGATTGTTTTTTTTACCTTTAAAAACTTTCATCCCCATTTTAATCCACTCAAGAAATGTAATTTATAATCTAAATATTAAATTAAGCAATTTTGACAATTAGTATCAAATAATAAAATAATATAATCTATAAAATTTTCTGTGCCAGCACCGGTAAAGTACCGACATTCCTTGTATGCTTGTACTTAAATTGTAAATATTTATATTGGTTAGCATTTTTACTTCTGTGTAGAAATTTCAATAGTATCTCCTTATCTATTCATACTAATTAAATATTATATAACAGGATATAATTATTTTAATAACCCAAGACTAAAAACAAATTAGTGCATTAAATATTGTGTTCTCACCCTTGGAAATCTTGGTGGGGATGGAGAGGGCCTGGAAGAAAGAAGTCTTCTCAGGGCCGAGACCGGTGTTGTGCGCCGGAATGACGACGGACAGCGGCGCGATGGCGCCGGGCCTCGCGGGCGCGCGCACCTTGTTCTCGAGCAGCTTGTCACGCACCTGTACAAAACATCCAGGATTATTATTACATTTTTTTATTGATCTGTCATATTGTCAAATTGTTCATACCATGCATTATTTATATATAAATAGGTGAAGATAAAACAGTTAAATTTTTTTACATAATTTTGTCAACTTTTCATTTGTTTGTTAGGTTTTAAGCTTTTTAACTTTTTTACAATAAAGTTATATGAAAGAATATTTAACTTATATTTTTGAGTTGTTCCTCCAAACTGCCAGTGCAATGTTTAGAACAACAATACACTAGGATAATGTTGAAGGGCTAATGTTGTCTGAAAGCGAATCCAGTATGTTAACATTACACACCCTGGTATTAGAACAGACAAAGTCTCCCTACCTCTCTCCCTTTACAATAATAAAAATTGTTTACAAAAGCACTGTTTTAATTTAGAACTTCATTTGATCAATGCAAATTTGCTTGTTGATTACTGCATTTCACACTAAAAATCACTAAAACTGATCACTAAATATCTTTTCTTCATTTTTTACAATATTTTTGTTCAGAAGAGTATGTTAAAAATACAAACCTCAACAAGGTCTCCGCGGGTGAACACGAAGCCGATGTTGCCCTTGATGTGTGGCAGCAGCTTCTCAAGAGCGGGGTTGTTCTCCAGATGGTCCTTGATGGCCTTGCGCATCATGGTGTTCTTGCCCATGAGCACGATGCTGTGACCACGCAGCGAGATACGGATCTGCTGCATCTGGGTCGAGCCCACATTGTCTGCACCCACTAGGAAGCATTTTGGGTACTCGTCTAACAGTTGCTGAAATTAAGTAAATGTGCCCTTGTTATAGGTAGTTTTGAAGAAACCAATGTAATATTCGCCATTTAGAAATCATTAATTATTACAAACATACTTTCTTTTTTGATATACTAAGACTTTATTGTGGATACCAACCAAAGGTATTATAGACTATAGTCTAATCATAATTCTGAGAAATCCCTTTATCAGTACAGTATAGGGAATGAATAATCTGCATTGGAGTTCTCATAGTCGCCATATGGACGATAATACTATAAAAGAATAGCGGCCTACAAATGTTGACTACAGGAAAGATGCAATAAATAATATGTGACAATTAATCATGATTTGAACTTCAAACCATATCTTATTTGATCTGTTTAAATAATGCCGGAATAAAGCAATTCACATGAGTCACGGTTGTCGCCTATCAAAATACCAAATCGTACATTTGATTCCATAATGAGGTTATGTATATGTTTAATACTTACAATGATCTTGGTAAAATAGTTGGTTTTCCAGGTATTCTTGTCCTCCCTACCCATCTTGAAGTGAAGTAGGGACTTCGTAGAAATTTAAGGACTGAAATAAAGTTTACACGTATAAATGACATGTTGCTTGGCTGATCAAGAACACTCGCGTAGAAAATATATTATTCTCCAAATAAAATTATTAGTGCATTACACTGGAGAATGACTTAAACACAAAATAAGCTAAAGATTACAGATATAAATCACGATTACTTTTCACTCACCAAGAAAAAAATCACACGAACGTTCTACACGCCGTGCGGGACGAGAAAGAACTCTAGTGATGTGAATTTGTGACCTGTCCCCTGATCGGATAGTCGCGATAACTAATATCGATAACCTGTTATTGATGTTTTAATCGAATATTATTATTGTTTTCACATCACAATGTACATAACTTATAACTTATAGCGTAAAATACAAATGAAGTTAAGAATTTATTATTTTGATAAAATTTAATTTAAAACGCATTAAGATATTCATAATGATATCCATAATTAAACAATATTATATCACAGTAGGAATTGTTTTTGGTATAAATGATTGAACCAACTATTTTGTTAAGTTAACCAACTATTTTGTAAACTTGAATTAATAAAATTTAGATTTATCATTACTATGTTATAACTTATAACATAATTATAACATAACACAGTAACCGTAGAAATAATACGGTTACTTGTTATCTGTAAGTACTTAGAATAATATTCATAAAATTATGTAACTGAGCCCTCGATACAATTCATACTCACTTTACGCTGTTTGATATTTTTTATTACACTGTACTACAAGGTTAGTGAGTATTAAATGTAACGAATACATATTATTCCTAAACAGTTAGCAATCTTAGCTCCAGTCAGTGGGATAAAAGCTAATTGACAGCAAAGGTAAATCAAAATTTAAACTGACTCGTTGTAATAATACACAACGCAACCTCCAGTTTGGTAACTACCAATAAAAAAAATATTGATATCGGTTTACAAATTGACGGAGATATCGCTAGACATACCAAAAAAAATACATACAGCCGAACATAGAACCTCCATCTTTTTCGAAGTCGGTTAAAAAGTAGCATATATATTTATAGTATCTTTGCGGCTAAAAAGCGTTGGATAGTCGCTCATCTTTCCGATCTTGAAGTGCGTGCCAGAAGGCACTCAAGACACCCAAAATGTACGTTCTGCTATAAATTTTGGGTGATTATTAGCGTTTTGGACGTCAAGTGGAACGCGC
>DWNK01000341.1:0-12219 GCA_018250315.1 Hyalothyrus neleus pemphigargyra | reverse complement strand
CCTTGAATAGAATACAAACAGCGACTTTTCAGTTCCTCTGCGACATAACAGATGAATTGTTGGTTTGTTCTTTCGAACAGTGAAGGCTAAAAGTACTATGTGTGTAAGGAATACTTTTTTCAGAAATACTTTACTAAAGCATAAAGTGCGATCAAATAATTTTTTCGACAGGAAACGCGCAAACGCTTTACGAAATAGCAAATAATCAAAAATCGAGATGAAAAATATAACTTTAAAGAGTCCCATAAAACTTTACGGTGTCGGCGTGATGTTTGGCAGGACGCCATGCGCGACCGTGGTGGTGGCGCACTGCGGGCACGATTTAGCCGATTGTACCAGAATATCCTTCCATAACTAAAGTTGTTTTAATGGATGCTACGCGCTAGTTTGGCAATGGGAGATCTACCGCCAGGCTAGGTGTTGGCGCCTCGGGAGCGACCGTTGCCGAGATGTTGGGAACACTTCGATGGCGTGATTCAGGATTTTTGATAAGTAGCGGGTAGGTCCTTACAGTACTATAAGCTCTGCCCTCAAACAATCAATCAATATTTAAACCATTATCTACTACTAATATAGGTTTGGTCTCAGAATGAGAACAGTTATGCAGCAGTTTGGCATAGATACACACCAGCCAGACGCGGTCCCAGGGTGAGGGTCACAGTCCCTCCAAAATCTTACAAGGCCAACTGACAAATCCATCCATAAAAATTTACAGTTGACGAAATTTTGAATAAGTAAAAATATATGATATTACTCTGCTTAATGGTCTACAGTTTTTTTTTTTAATCAGAAAGTATTATAAATAATGTGACCACCCTCAAATCTTTGGCACAAAAATAATGTGACCCCTACCAAAAACTTTGGCTGCCACCATGCCTGACATCACCTCGTCTAGGTACATATTTATTATTTTACAGTTCCCAAACGGTTGCTTGAACTGTGATTTTTTTTTATCAATGGGAAGTTGCGGTTGTATGTCATAACAATCATCTTATTTTTAATGGTTCTAACATACGGAACCCTGCAAACGAAAGGTTTTCATTTATAATATATAAAAATATAAAATATATATGGACAGAACCAAACAAATCTTAATTAGTCAATTGCACTTGACGCAAGACTTGTCCCCAAGTATATCAAGTCCGACTCTGTGCCAAAAATGTTCGCAGAACAAGTCTAACTTTGCGACAATCGCTTGACAACTTTCAGTGGTGCATAAACGGAGAAAATATTTCATAGTAATACCAAATGTTCATGTCCCATATAAACTATTTTGTTATACCTAATTTCATTATTTTTTTAAATTCTGTAGTATCAAAAGAACAGCAGGGTGATTGGTCACTGCCGCCTATAACCAACTCCGTGGGGTTCCACAATTTATCGCAAAACGTATTATATATATTTACTACAGAATGTCATATATCTGTGCAATGCACTCGCCATTTACTTTTCAATTCCACACACACACACACGCACACACATACACACAGAAATCCAATTAGACTGAAATAACCATAAATCCTTAATATTATACCAACAAGCAATGTTAATTTAACGCTTCAGTAGTACACGCGGATAGTTAATGGTTGATGTATATAATATTTTAAACAATAACTTTCATTTGTACATTTTGATTACTTTCAAGTGTTGACTCAAGTATTCAGGTATAATAAATAATATTCCGAATATTGCAGTTTGTCTCTTTTTTATCCGGATATAATATTATATTGGTATGTTGAAATGTATTCGTATGTTAACTTCGTTATTGGCTAACTAAAGTTAAAATAGAACAAAAAAATGTACTTTCTGAAATGTGATACTGTCTATACTCTAATGGATTTTTGTCCTTGAATGTATCCACAGAACGAGGTTGACAGTGTATTGAACACATTAAGAGACTACAGGCGATGTTATTTATTCGATTTTGTTCGGGCAGTGGGTACTCTCCCTTAATAAAATTGTGCTAACAATATTGTCGCCTCAATTTCCCGAACCAAAATCCGATCGTGCCTAGCGAATAGGGTGGCTTGTTGTAAACATAGGTGACGATCTTAAGCCAACTGCAGATCGATATTGAAATCAATTAAAGTGGAATCAATTTATTAAATTTTAAAAGTAAGGTAACTTACGGATAAGGTAAGTTAACTTGATTTGGACATTAAAAAAAAATCAAATGTCAGTACAGTGCGTTGATTTATTTTTGACATTCTAACAAGGATGGATGAAGTTATGTATAAGTGAAAAATACAAAAGAACGCAATATTTAAAATACTTGCTCTGGTTTTTATAGGCATTCTTGAGTAGTTGAAGTTTCAACTACTCAAGAATGCCTATAAAAACCTAGGCATAGTTATGCCTAGGATGATTTTAACGAAGCAAACATATCACAAAATGTATTAGTACAGGTTTGTCGACAATAACATACGAAAATGAGTATTACACCTTGTGTAAGTAGAAATATGATTCGTCTGCGAGATGTACTCGGAAAAAAACATAAAAATGGGGCAATTTTAAAAGAGCAGTTAAAACGTCACGCCGGCAACTACACACTCGTAAAGTGTCGGCGCGACGGGAGCGAGCAGCCGCCCGACCACTTTGGTTGCCGACCCAAAATTAAAGCACCAGGATGTTATGTTCGAGTTTTATTTGTAGGGAGATATGTCTCGTTTAGGCCCGAGTTGTAAAATAGAGACATTTTGTGGCACAGTTATTTAACCGATGGAGGTGTATGGCTAGAGCCTGGAGGAACTGGAACCACCACTGCACTCGTTTCACTGGTTTCTGGAAAATATTGATATTTTCTAGCGTGCCAACTAAAATCTGAAGTTGGTACATAATAGGTACATATGTCTATGGCCTTCCCATGATTTTAGTCAAGTCCATCCAAAATATAAATAAACAATAGTGATTAATTATTAAAATATTTATGAAGTCATCAACAATTCAAAATCAGCAAACCCTGTATTCCCGAAACAAATGTCAGCCAAGGTCACGCGTGTCAACAATTCGAGCATTCTGTAGATTGTTGAGGCAGTCCGCAGCGCTTAGGCGCTTACACAACGGAGCGCGACCGGACGCCTCCGCATACCAGAGGGCCCCTCCCGGTAACTACCCACATCCCATCTGGACGCGGACCATGCCAGAGGGTCCGCCATTGATATTTCGACGCGTCCCATTGAGATTGATGAGCGCGAACGGCATCGCCAAACAGAATCCATCATCAGCTGACGTCCGCGATTTGCTCACTTGGTACAACGTTTCGACAGTCACGGAAGTAACAATTGATTGCACGAATTCATTTCAATCGAATAATTGTACGTTTATTTACTGCAGTATTATTTTATACGTGTATTATCCGCTTTTATAAAAACAAATTGAAGATCACAACTCTTATAGTTGCCAGCGAACAAAAAGTATGCTAATTTCAATACATAGGTAATTTTATCTTGGTTTGTTATCTCTTTACCTCGAGCTATAGAGAAATGTTAAAGAATAGAATATTTTTTTCCATTTCCATTATATATAGGTAGGTATAGATATGTCTTTTTCACTGAATTGGGTTGTTTTGTATCCTTGTTGTGTTTCCAAAAGAAATACCTTCTGGGAATCGCTCACATTTGGCAAGATTGTGGCCAAACGTACATATCTGTTGTATATTATATAGCGTATTACATAGATTGGTTCGACACCGACATAGCAGGCACCGAATCGGACACGACACGAGGGCGTGAACGTAACATGATTGACGATGCGAGTGACTGCGCGAGATTTAATCTTTGCGTCTGTCCATTGGCAGTTAATAATTACTCATCGTGCTTGTTATCTACGCCTTTGGATAAAAGAAGTCGACGAACAATGGCGATGAAGCCTCTGCTTTGCGAATGAAGTTAAAAATGTTTTGTGAAATTCATTTCGCCGCATCTTTCAGTGAGATCTTTCAGAGTTTTTAGTACAGAAAAATATGATGAAGGCGTTCACTAACAAAGCAAAAAAACTTTTATTCAATGTTTGGTATTTGATTAAAAATAGCTGAGAAGCTAAAAATATTTTCTTTCTTTTGTGCTGTGCCTTTGAATAATCTTCAGAAAATTTCCGAACTTCATGTAAAGATTATAATTAAAGTATATAACGTATGGCTCGTCTGAGGGAGAACCATCGTCACACCCATTTCTATATTCTTATGTTTGCTTTTAACACAAAGGTGTACGATTGGCGACTCACGTATGAGGTGACGATCTTGTTACTCAGGTAACGCATCAGTCGGCTTCAGGAAGGCCTCTTGTTCTATATGAACTTGGTTACTTCTCTTCTTGGTTACTTGGTTCTATATGAACCTGGTGCGCAGATGGCACTCACCACTTACAGTCAGGTGGATTGCATGCTCGTTTACTCCTTCAATGTAATAAATATTTAGGAACTCTACAAATTCGTACTCGATTTCATAATCACCAATCACAAATTCAACTTTTGTGCACCACTCAACGTTCTGCCACTGCTACAGTTTTCTCGAAGCCGCTACAAGCCAACCCAATTAAGCGAGTCGCTTTGACGAAAGTTCAAACTACGAGAACGTTTTCCACATTTTCCATCGAGGCGCGCTGGCGGAACGGGAAAGAGTTACGCAAGCGACATCGCTGCCGCATTACGGTCTGGATTGGTTTCACTTATTTCTTCTACGTACTTGAACTCTCCAAAAGATGAACCCTCCTTAGCTAAAAGTTGCAAATTTCAACTGCAATAATATTACGCAACGGTATATTAGTTGGACTATGAAGAGTTCTTCAGCTGTATCACCAAACACCTTCTCACATAGTGATATAGATTTATAATTATAAAATAGAATTATAATTACACAGGGACAGGGATTGCTTTGAATGGGTTAAAACTTTTTAGATCTTTGTCTAATATACACACTTTCCGAATCCCGTTTTTAAATTGGATATTCATATTACATACCAGTTAATAATTAACAATTGCTTTCCTTCCGGATTCTGTCACATTCTTTTCATTTACTAAAATCTGTATGCAATCTCATTATTTATAACTTTCGACCCTTTATATTTCATTAAGGAAAGGGGAAAATAAATTACTTCGCTCGCCCTACAAGCATGCAAGCAGGCAACTTTGATCTTTAGCTGGGCGCGACAGCGCTTCCGCTAAGTGACAACCTTTTTAGGTCCACGACCCTTATCAAATGCATATCGGGGTTGAATCGTCTTTTACGATAACTTCCATAACAGTTTATGACAGTCCTTACCAACCAGTAATTCTAATTAACTAATTGTTAATTTATCTCGGTTGCCCGCAATCCGTGTTGGAGCAATGTATTGCATCACAATTTAGGATTTTGCCGATTTCCCGAGCGACTTAAGCTATTAAGGGCGTCAAGACGCAATGACTCATAAAATGGTTTAAACGTTTATTTAAGCGTCGAAATACTTAATTAATTCCTCTTTACCAGCACAAAATATTTTTATTTTAATTTAAAATGAGTTATAATTTTAAATGAGTAACTCCAAATATATTAAAATTTAACTAAAATCGGTTAAAATGTTGATTTAAACTTGAAATTCGTGGCCTTGGTGAGTCAACTCACCGCACCGTGACGGACAGTGATTTTACGACCATTAGGAAAAAATCTTTAATGTCTCATGCAAATTAGCGTCAGGCAAGTGTTTCATTACGGAAATTCGAAGATACTTGGACAGTTAACAAGTTACTACTTAAGTAATTGGTATGAATTCAATCCATTTAGGAGCTACTACTTCAATGTTAGCTAGGGCATTTAGCAAAAAAAAGGAAAGCATTAATTTTGAAACATAGGATACATAATCCTCATTATAAGAATATCCGGGAACCCGTGTACAGCAGTGCCACATACTACAAAATAAATTTGGTAATATATGAATATCAATAAAAATCTTTAATACGATTTGTGCACCAAATCTTTCCAGGAGGAAACACAAACGTGACATTAGTCACATTAGAGCTAAGCAATCTCCAATCAGCTTTGTGTTTCTAGCTTCCGCATGAGCGGAGAACAACAAGTTTAAAATCGCAAGTCGTACATAACAAGCGTTCGTAGAATATAACAACAAAACACAAAAGTTGTACACGTCATAAACAATACGCCTTGAAACTTGTTATTTAACTGATACAATAGACGCTAACGCGACAAATTCATGCGATTCTTAAAGTTGCTCATTATGCTTAGTGCTTAGATCACAAAGAAATTGAATCATCTTAGAACAATAATTCAAGATACCTTGAATAATAGTTATTAGGAAGTACAAAAATTGAACGTTCATTGTTATTGTCTTGGCATATTTTGGGATGCATAAAAATATAAGATTTATTTTGACTGATTTCTGAAAATTTGTTTTAAATGTCAGCTAAACTGGTTTAAGTTTATTTAGAAAGAATAAACACTTTTTAACAAAAATTATAAACCCTAATTTGAAATCAAATAATTTCTATCTCTATCCGTTGAGGAGTTCCCTCCCGTATCTCCGTAGACCTTCATCAGATCCATAAAACAGTTTTATGGGACCTAATCGAGAGTTGCTATATCCGATTAAAAAAAAAATTGGAATCTGTAGCCGGAAAACAAACAAGTAACAAACATTAAAAAAAGCAACATTCACACGAAAGATAACCTCCTTTTTTGAAGTCGGTTAAAAAGGTCCGAAAGCACGTGTTCTTGGACCTTTTTCTTTCTCATTCTTTCTGTTCTTGCTCAACGGAAGATATAAATATCTTTACAAGTCAATAATTAGATATCGAAACGTTTAAGGGATGATATTTGTTTTCATAGGTACCGCCAGCAAATTAAGGTAGCTGTAAATTTCGATGTAAGCCTTTTATTGCAGCTGTTTTAAATTTGAAAAGAATAAAATGTGGTAACTCTAGATAACCACCAAAAAATCTTTTTCAAACACTTGTTGTAAGTGTAATACACAACTGAACAATATTCACGCGGTAGCGTTGTCGTTCTCATATCCAGTAAGTAGTGAGTGAACTAACCTGCTGGAATGGTCCTGGAAGTTGCCGCCGTCGCGAAGTCGCACCTTGGCGAACAGCACCGCGGAGACGAACGGCACCTCCGTCAGCTCCTCGAGCACCACCTGCACCTCGAACTTGTATCGCTTCTTCTTCGTCGTCGTCATGAACTCCATGACGCCGCCAACATCGGGCCCGAGCCGCCCGCGCCGCCCGCACTGGAGACTACCGCACGCCGGTGCACACCGGTTCGTGCCGGTTCGCGGCGGTACACTCGACACTACAACACTAGCACTACACTGCCACTTCACTTCACATGTGTGTCGCTACAACGCACGTGTAAATGAACCGATTCGGGTTAACGGAAGCACGAAACATTCAACTCCTATCTACGTAGATAAGTAAAGCGGTGGAGCGATTAGTTTGGCATCAACGTCGTCGTGTCTGCGGTCCGGCGTCCGGCCGCGGATCAGTCTCATATCGGCTGATGTCGTTAGCCTGAAAACAAAATTGATTGTTAGTCGCATTAAGATAAAGCAAAAGGCTATGATAATTTCTAAAAAATATTTTTATTTTAAATTGATATACCTTTAGCTCGACTGTTATAAGTAGGCAAGCTATATGGCTAGAATGAAATTTTTAATTTTAACTATTATATGGCTAGAACTGAAGCACATAATAGTAAAATTGCTACTGGCTCCAATAACGTTTAAATCATATTGTTTTCATTAAATCTAAACTGTTTGCTGTTCCACTCGGCTGTACACGGTTACATATATATTACAAATACAAAGGTTCCCGTGGCAAATCCGTTTACGCTCAAACCAACAGCGCAACAAATCTAGTTACGGAAATTCATTAGCCGGGTAATCCGGCGGGAGCGCCGCAGCCCGCTACGCCACTGCACTGCTACTACCGTACCACAACGACATTTGCAATTTTAATACCCTCCTCATATAACTATTATACCTACTTCATACATAGCATATTCTTCTCAACGAACACACACACACACACACACGCACACACATTTTTGTTAAGTCAGCTTATTTGTAAATTTGTAGTTTAATTAAAATTGTCCCCCTTGGTGATGAGCGGGACACCCAGTAACACGATCCTATCGACCCAGTATAACCCTATACTAGTACCTAGACTAGATGCCCAGATTTACTCTTCACCCTCTTCCCATCCTGTTGCGATGCGTTTGTGGGTTCTCAAAGCGTTGCTGCTTTCTGTCAGTTCGCCGTTATGAGGGTTGTGGACATGCAAATCTCTTCTTTCACTTCATAGTGGATCTAGTGTTGCTATTAAGCAAAAGCTTATAGGCGGCGGTGACTACATACTATCATTTATTTAAAAAGGTGATCACGATAACTTGACATTCTTGGGCTGACATTTTACATAGGTGTCGTACTCAGAAAGCAGCGCTTTGAAAGGTTATTTTAATATTTTCAAAAGCTTTCACGATAATTTCAAAGGCTTTCATGAGGCAATATATCGATAAACGCTACCTATAATGCCGAGCGCCGCTCGTCTGATCAATTGGTACGTACTAACGGGTTAAGTTAATAAAAGTTTGTATAATACAAAAAATATTATTAACCTAATGGTTATTAATTACGGTCTAACTCTGGGGATCCGGATTCGAATATCATTCATGCAACACTGATTATTCAAAATAAAATGCGTGAGTTAGTGACTTACTATGATAGCCTAGTGGAAGCAATGATAGCCTAGTGGTTGAGAATTGCGGTCTCGCTCCGGTGGGCCCGGGTTCAAATCTCAGGCGCGCACCTCTGACTTTTCTAAATCATGTGCGCATTACAAAGTAATTATGACGTGAGGAAACCTACATACCTCAGAGTTCTTAAAAAAAAAAAGTTCTCATAAGGGTATGTGAAGTCTACCAATACGCACTTAGCCAGCGCGGTAGACTATGGCCAAATCCTTCTCATTCTGAGAGGAGTCCCGAGCCCAGCAGTGGGCCAATAATGGGTTGATGACAGAGACTTACTATAACTTTTTTAATGTTTAAACCTCACGAACTGATGGTAAGTGGTCACCGCCGCCTATGGACATTTGCAACGCCAGAGGACTCGCCAATGCTACGAAAGTCGTTTATTTCTATCTACACTGCACTAGGTAAAACAGTTTGATACTATTTACTCTTATGCGACTTCCTACCTTTTATCTTGGTAGTAGTAGTTATAAGGAATAGGCCCTTATCATGATCAAAAGATATCCTTTGACAATCTATTTCACAATGGACAACTTGGAGGCAAAAGGTAGTAGAATCAACATCTTAAGTTTTTACTTTTTATCTTAAAAGACAAAACATGCTTATCAAGAAAAATGCATTGTCACGGGAACTGAACCAACATGCAAAATTTCAGCTTTGTAGCGTTATAGGTCGATCAAATTTAACTTGCAAGATTTGATTACAGACAGACGACACACAGACAGACAGACACTGGGACAGGTGAAAGTAAATGTAGCGACCTACCCACTACTTATCAACATCCTCAACAACAACGCTATCGAAGTTTTCTCAACATCTCACATATATACAAGTTCCGAACAGAAACTATCGGAGCGCGGCCGCTCCCCAGGCGAAGATCTCCCTTTGCCAAAGTGGTGACCCGAAACCAAAAGCTTGTAAAAAGGTTTTTCGAATTTTAGCATGGATGTACAATAGTCGAAATCGTCTATTTGAAAATTGAAAGCCCGCTTAATTCAATTGTTTTAGTGTGTGAAGGAAAATAAATATTGCAACACTTTACTTGTGGGTTCGCGATATTATTGCAAACTTAGATTTTGTGTGTCATCTATACGCTTATTCTGCGTCCATATACATACGCAATACATTGCAGGAGCGTTCAGTTTTAATTCGACGATACGAAACACAATTATAAGTACTTTTAGCGATGACAACTTGTTGTGAAAACACTCCGAGAAGAGTCTAAGAGAGATTTCTCCAGATTCTTCCTCTAGATTTCTCGGAGCCTTTCTTAATGTTTGGTCACCAAGGGGGTTTTAGCGAGCAAAAATCCATTGCAAAAATCACATGCACCCCTTCCCCCAGACCATAGAGGTTCGAGAATTTTTGGAAGTTTTTCAAAAAAGAAAATAAGGTTATCAGTATTATTTTGAATGTCCGCTGGTTATATAAGCTATTTGACGTGATACGAAGTTAAATTTTGCGCCACCAATCAATATAAAAAATAAGCATTGTGACTATATTGTATGGTGGCACAACATGCATTTCTTGTAAAATATCACTACTAATAAAATAAAACTAAATCCACAATACTGTTATAAGCCTAGTACCATGTTGAGTTTACAAACATTATTATTATTTAAGGAAAAGGAATAATTTTTTAATAAACACTTTTGACAAGTCAAATCGAATGTCAAACGTGTTTACGTAATACGTAAAGATATTACTATATTTTAAATTTCAACATTATTTTAATTTTACATTGTTTTATAAAGTTAAAATAATGTATTATTTGTTGTTATAGCGGCAATAGTAATATGCAAAATGTAAAAAATCCGAGTGTCTCGCTATTATGGTTCGTAAGATAGAGCCTGTGACAGACGGACGGACAGACAGCGGAGTCTCAGTGATAGACTTGGCACCCTTTGAGCACGGAATCCTAAAAATGAAATGTACAGCACATTTCATTTGGGTCTTCAATGAATAGACTTAATTACTTAATTAGCACATTTCAAATATATTATAAACACTAATTAGTCACTTATGCTTGCTGCTTTTGACAATTGCTTGTTTGCTTGAGTATGTTCCTCGAGTCTCAAATTGTTTATGATTGTCGGAAAAATGTTAAGGTATTCAGGATTTTAAATTTTATTCTTGCTTTTTGTCCAAATTTTCAAAAGCCACTTTAATAGAATGTAATTGGTTGCGTTGAATGTAATTAAAACGATGGAGCCAATTTCATCAATAGATATTTAAATATTCATCGAAGCATTCATATATCATTGATTGTGACTCCTATGTCCTAAATAACGGATCTATTTTGACAGGCATGTTAGATGAACTATTTATATGTAGACTTTAGAAATTTATACGCAAGGTTTTAATTACCTATCTAGTTATCATAGTATAGACTCTGACTAGTTTGAGATCAGATAAGCGTGTGTTTTCCAAACATATTTATTTATTTAATTTCGTAAGATCCACAGAAGGCTGAAAATACAAGTTAATACACTACTTAAAACTAAAAGTTTATTGATTAGGATTCGCTGTCTCCACTCCCTATTAGCTGTATCCATTCGCATTCAAGTTCAAAGTCCCCCAGGCACTTCTGATTGAAATCATGTGCGTATCAGATATTAATAATTATCCTATTTTAACGACATTCTAAAAATGTATGAATTGTATGTGTGTAAAGTGCATTTATTGTCAAGTTACTGTTGATAATACTAATGCTATGATATATAGAAATAGAATTGATTGTATGATGGCATCCTTAAAACAATTCTATTTCTATTTTTGTTGTTGCTTTGTTGATAAGATGGAAATCTTATTTGTTCCCATGTAACTTATTCTTTGTTATGGAGATCAAAAGATATTCTTTAACGATATCTTTTACGAAGCGGGCGAAGCTAGGGCGGAATCAAATACAAGATAATTATATATTGACCAACTGCGTTAAAAGAGTAGGATTGACATCTTTATTCTATATAAGGATTTCTTGCGTGAATTCAATGGGTACGTATTTAAAATTGCGGTAGGCACTAAAAAAGATGGTGCAAATTCCACCGATAGATATTAAAATATTCATGGGAGCATTCATATATCCGATTATGAATTTTCATCGGTTTTATTTTACCAAACATGCAATCGACGTCACGTTCAACCGAGTTTATTAATCTTTAGAGTAATTGGACATGGTGGCTGTATGGAATGCGAATTTTATTTAGCGTACTAATTTTATATTTCCCACAATCACTGGAAATATTTTTATAAGTTGTTTACATAATATGGCGGGCCTGCTTTGATCGGCTTGTTAGGTCAATAATTATAAATATTGATGAAAACAATGAGAAAAGGAAATTTTTTTAACTCAAAAAAAAAATGGGTTCAAATTTTGAACACAAATGTTGTAAAGGATGAGATCTAAGATTATAATTGTGATTAAAAAAAAAAAAAATTACACCGAATTGATAACCTCCCCTTTTGAAGTCGGATAATAAAAC
>DWNK01000340.1:0-12223 GCA_018250315.1 Hyalothyrus neleus pemphigargyra | reverse complement strand
GCGTAGTAAGAGGGCGCCACGAGCGATATCGGCGTAGTTGTAAAAGTGGACGCTAGATGGCGGGGCTAATAATATTGCTAACAATATAGATATCTATTTTTTGGTTACATTAAGCGCATACGCATAGCATAAATGAGTACTTAGAAGTGGGTATCTCCTACTCGAAAGTTTATTTCCGTGGTCAACATTGAGGTAGTGATTAGAGAGATACCCCTCCAAGACGTCATAAGACTTTACTTATTTCCTCTTTAGTTTAATGACTTTAGTTAGTAAATTTAAATAGTAATTATAAGTTGTGGATGTACTAGGAAGTAGCATATTGCTTTTCGAAATCCATAATACGTGTACATCCTATTAAAACCTCCGACGTTTTTCTATGTTTCGACAATAACCGAACGATTGCTCGGCGTGCATTTTGAAGTGTGGATACCATTACACCGTTTTATCGCTTTAAGATTATCGCTGGTGGTCGTACAAGTGACGTATTGACATTTTCCGGATGGAAGAGCAAATTAGGCACACGGTACCCTAGGTTTCCTCGTTAGCAAAGAAACGTCTGTTGAGTCAACGTTAATGTTTTAAGTTATTGCTGATCAAAAGAAAGGAAGTAGATGATAAATGCCGAATGAAAATAGGAGGGAAACGGGACATAAAGGAGAACAATTTGTGTTGAAAATTATTTTGTAGGTGATAATAATTTAGTTGATTTTGTACCAATTTTACTTATATAATTTTCTATTCGTAGTAGTAAAAGTAGTTACGTGGTTTGCCACCTCAGGCGACTTGCCGTTGCATGTACTTATCAAGTTTTTTTTAATCTCGAGGTAAATTTATTAGAACGCTTGCTGATAAATCTCAATTAGCCTATCCAGAACGTATGTGCCAGATTTTAAAATTTGCTACCATCACCATTTACTAAATTGACAATATTGGATACCCATAGCAAGCAAAACAGCAAAGATAACAAAGTCAGAGGAGCGCACCTGGGCAATTGAACCTGGACTCATCGGAGCGAGACCGCAATTCTCAACCACTAGGCTATCACTGCTTCTGCATGCCAGATACACATATAAGTATGTATCGACACGACAGTAGAATTCATTCTCTTTCCTCTTCCTATGTGAAACCCGAACTCTACGCTACATGCTTTAACGGGAATATACCACTTATTTGTATTTTAGTGCTTCATTAAGTATTCATTCTAAGAAGGCTTGTGTCAAGCAGTGAGACAGTAAAAGGTTATTGAATTAACATCAGAAGACTAAACATTGTAGCAAGCCTAACATAAACACATGAATTGAATATCCAGTAAAACGTGTCGAACAGATCAACATACATTCAATTTTGACGGATAGAAATGTGAAAACTTACTCCTATGCCTCATTATCGGGTTACAAATGTAAATATTTCCTACAACGACATTTTATTTCATATACAAAGATAGCTTTGTGCACGTTATAAAATACGCTTTAGAATAAAAGCGGCAATGGTTTAGAAAGTACGTGAAGATTTCGTATATATAATCTGTGTGTACGTTGTCAGGTGGATATTTCCTATTAGCCCACATTTCTCAGTTATGAATACAAACAGTAGTAAAACTGGACGGAAATATATGTCATGTCGTATAATAACGTTTCCTTGTAGTATAATTCTGTTTATCGTTTGATGTGTACAGTGTAAATACTAGTTGTGACTCGTTAATCGGTTTTGGTTTGTGTACTTTTGTCCTATTCCAGGGTTGCTGGAGTCGGAAGTCTAAAAAATGCACTAAACTTACAACAATACAGGGTTAAAATCTTTCGCTGCGCGCAATATTTTCAAATAAATGTTCATAAGTGTATCCGTACTTAATATTATAAATGCGAATCAGTCTGTCTGTCTGAGGTTTGTTTGAAAAAAAGTAGCCTATGTTCAATCTTTCTTCTTATTAAATTTACATAATTTTGACCAAAAAATGGTCAAAATCATGTAGTTCAAGCGGACGAAGACGGGAGCAGAAAGCTAGTTAAGAATAAACTTAATGGTATTAAGAATAAAAGCCGGATGGTAAAACAGTATGTTTCGTCCAGCATTGTTCGTGCTTCTGTGAAAAGAAGTCAATGCCGGCATACATAAGGCGACCATACTAATTATGAGGGATCGACCCAGATAGGATTCCTGTTCAGCATGGAGTTGGTTACGGATCTATGGGCGGCAGTGACCACTTAATATCAGGCGGCCTGCTCGTTTGCTTCTTAAATATAAAAAACTAGTTCCGCAGCGATCGAAGTAACCAAGAATTTACCAAGTTATTGTCGTTAATTTTCAATAAATCTGGACCATCAATAGCGATTGATGGTATACCCCGTTCTTAGAGTAGTTGCTAGCTACGATGGAACCTTATCATTGGCGAAATTCTCATGAAATTTCGTTAATACACAGACAGATAACCAGAGACAAGCTGTTTCCCCTCTCAAGGGGCTGCCAACAAAAATAATGATCCCTTCAGTGTCTTAAATCTCACCGCATCTAGTTTTAATGGCATTTAAATTAGCTTTTTATTTATCTACTGGTGTCTCCCAACCTGAGGTGGAGATTGAATACATTTCTTTGAGTTCTTTAGGTTTTTAGAATGTTAGAATAGTTAGAGATACGGCTTCGGTGGTTTAAAGTAGCTATAAAAGTTGCGAAGTGTCTAACTATAACTTTTTATCAATGGCGCAAAATCAGCTTGAATAAGATACATTTTTGTCAAATGTTTTTGAAATATAGGTATTTTTCCGCAACTTACCGCAATAACTTGTGTACCAATGTACGTATTGCAATTATTTTATATGTAAGCCAAACGAAGAGGCAGGCGAAGTATATGTAAACGAGATACCTGACATAGAGAGGAGGGACGGCTGAGAAAGGCTAGGCTCTCAGGCACATTACCGGAACACGACAAGTTGCTATTGATGGTAGACTAAGGTTGGTCGCTAGCCAGTCAGATCACACGATAAGACTTTACCACCAGCAGCCACACGGTGGGACCTTACCACGAGCAGAATTTTTGAACGTCCATCATAACTACGGAACCATAACACATTATCCAATACGGACTTGGCCGTCTTTCTTCGTTAAGTGTACGTAAAAACGATAGCTCTAAAGTTTTGATTACCTCAGCGCAAGAGGGTGGTTACTTGAACGTGAAAATAAATTGTGTACCTCAAGGAATTTAATGCATACGCAATTGGGTGTGAGACAATTTGCTGGATCAGGTATTCACAACGATGTTAAAGTAACCGCATACTGTTTTAAATTTAGCATTGAATTACCCACTTTATAGCTCCATACTACGATGCTCTGTGTTGTGCCATGGTCACACAAAATCTGTACACAAACTCAGATCCAGAAAAGATACCAGACCTAATCGTCATCGACTAGCCTGTTTATCTAGTGGTTAGTGAACCTGACTGCTGCGCTGGAGGTCGTGAGTTCGATTCCCACCCAGAACAATTATTGTGTCACAAGCACAAGTATTTTTTTTCCGTTTCTGGGTGTAAAAGTACATAACTGTATTCTGCCACCAATTTCTACCATGAAGCATTTTTCTGTATTTCAGAGAAAAGCTATGGATGCAGAATCATACATAAAGAGACCATCTTAGTGGTTTTTAGACCAACTTATTCCAACGCATGTGTGATCGACTTCAAATATGACGATAATGTCAAAATCCCGCTAATCCTTTTCATGGTGTTCTAAAAGACTTAGCTTAGTATAAGTAATAGCGAATTAAGTACTTAGTAAAAATGCAAATGCTCTTATACCAATTTTAAGTCGCTTCATTCTAAACATTCGACTTCATGTCTCGGAAACTCCATTAAGAAGGTCCCATCAAAATTGACGCGGCCACTATTAACGCATGGATTCATACACAACGATCACAGTAACTCAATTCACCACTAAAACGGCTGTAGTGCCAACGATCCGCCATTAAACCATAGCCAACCATTACCAACAAGGTGGGCAGAACAACGCGTAGTAAAGATTTGACTGCTAAGATCATTAATAAAAATAGAGTGCGCGCTTTACACTGAGATAATGCATCTCAATGTGAAGTGTAACACTGCGGCTTGGTAGATCGTATACGACAAGTTGAGCTACGTCGGACGCATTAAGAACTGCTTACCTCAGACATCATAGATAATTCTGGCTAACTCCGATTTTTGGAAATCATGTGCATAATTGAATTTCCACTTGCTTTGTCAAAAAAATTCCATAACATATATAACTCCGAGTTTCACATAACGTAACGGGTGTGTGAAGTTCTGCATCCGGGTAGCCTTCGGTGCTAACGACGAATCGTAATCGCGTTCATCATACTTCAATGGGCGCTCCATATTTAATTATGACTCTATGTTATCCATTAAACAAACACAGGCCCATAAATTGAGTTTATACTCTCGCTGCTCTTCCGGATGCTGACCAAAGTTTGCACTTACTCTCCCGGCAGTAAGACCTGCCTGCCTGACCACCCAGGATTCTAGAATACTTTGCGTTAAACCCTAGAATCTTTCGAAGTAATTTTTAAAGTCTGGTTACGTTTTGGTTCACATATAAAGTCCTTGTCACTTGAAGCTACAGTGATAAGATAATATGTGAGTGAGGATATAGTACGAATTTCCTCAGGCCATGTATGGCCAAAGTTTGGACATGAGATACTGTCTACTACTAGCTCATACTACAGCTGTTAGAAGTACACTAATATATTTTATTAACCGCCAAGTCCAACCGCAGCGCGTAATTAGATATGCCATACTATGTATCAAGACTGCCAGGAATCCAAGGGTTGGTTTGTACATAAAATTTACTTTGTATTCAAGTAGTATTTAAATATCTCGCTCTGATTTTTTTTTCTAGGACTGCCACCGCCACCAAAAAATTTAACTATCAGAATATTCATGCAGAAGCAAAACCCGCTTTCTAATTCCCCCAGCAAAGTTCGCGGGGCGCTACTAGTGCTTGGTAGATTAAGATTTACGACGCACACTCTAGCCGATTAAATTTGTTTACTTGTCGTGTCCAGATCAAAGATCGAGTGTAGGTGTGTTTATAAATTTACGGCCATCTGATGCCACCGGATATTGTGACAAACACTTTGACGTCTGATGTGTGGATTATGTAGGTAACTGGGAACCGTGCAGTGCGTAGTGCTCCAATTTAATTACATGCATTTAGCGAGTTAATCAGACCACGATATAACATCCAAATCAATTAAAAATTATTCCTTAATTTCTGATCAAAATATATCTTTAAATTTTAATGTACAGGCATTGCTAACATTGAACATATATATGGGCGCCACATTTTCAAGTCTACCGTATAGTAGTTTCATTTTTGCCGTCAGGAGTAACGCCGCTGTTAAAAAAGCGGTACACTTTACATTAGTTGGCCAGCCTGTTCATTCTATTTCGTAAAAAAATCAAAGTAAACGATTGAACATGTATGAGTTTTTCTCTTGAATATGTGAATTCAATACCTACCTATAAAACTTACTTCAACAATTTGTTTTATATTCAATAAGAAAGTTGTAAACTATCTTCATTCCTATAATTAGCAATAGAGCTAAAAGGCTCGCAAACTACAAATACAGCCTCCAGCTAGGCTCTGGTACAAAATTATCAAGGCTGGGATCTATGAAATGTGTAAACCGGAAATTGGGTCAGAGCGCCCACTTATCCGCCGGAAGTGGACGCCCAGGGCGGCGTATTTCCGCTCCTGACGTCCACACACCTCCGGACTGATTATCGGGTTTGGGATATATGACGTCATTCTTCTTGGGTCTAACAAATTGTAGGAATAAATTTAGCTTATTTGGATTGTATGTTTAATCTTAGTTGCAATTTAATTTTCATTTTCATTACAATCGATTAAAATTATCTAGTCTATACCAATGAGTTAATTTAACTCGTCGGTATAGACGATTCTCATTCATTCGTCAGAATAACGGCAATGTGTCTCTTGTCTCGATACAACCACCAGTCTTTTTTGTTCTCAACAACAGTGCCATCTAGCGATGATAGTTCCTCATCGTTCGAACCCAAGTGGCTCTACCACCTGTTATAAACTTAATTAATTGTGATTAATAAAAATTGTTTTCTGTCAACAAATTGGAAGTCTTCAGCTCAATAGAGCATTTCTTTTCAGGTGTTTGTCGCCAATCGCCATTAAAATATTTCAGCTAAACGCGAAACCATTAGGGGCGTCATAACGGAGCTTTAATGACGCTCATAGTACCGAGCACGCGTAGCGGCGAACTCTTTGATCTTTGCTACAAAGAATATGAATTTGTGACAGTACTAATTTAAAAATATGCTTCGGTTTTCATGTAAGATGTGTAGCAAGTTTATGGTGAGTGGCCATCAATACCGTCCTCTACTATCAAACTATTGTAATCAACCCATTACTGGCCCTCTGCTGGGCTCAGGTGCTCTGTTCACTGCACTGCTCCCCTCAGAATGAGAAGGATTAGAAGCCATAGTCTACCGCCCTGGCTAAGTGCGTATTGGTAATCTTCACATACCTATTGTGAACTTTTCTTTTTTAAGAATACTTAGATAGGTATAAACCTACATACCTATCTAATGATTCTTAAAAAAATTGTTCACGATGTTTTCCTTCACCGTATGTTAAGTAGTCACTGCCACCTATGAACATTTGCAACACCAGATTAGTCTAAACTCCGGCCTGAGGATGGTCGCTACCCAGTCAAGTCACACGATGGGACCTAACCATCAGCAAATTCAATGTCATATTTTCAACAGATACATTATATTACTTCATACATATAAAAAAGGGATTCTATGATACACGACACTCGTGCAAGTAAACAACATAACTTCAAAAAAGCATTTATTTTTAAAGTTACAGACAGACAATTCAATTAGCTTATACCTATTGACTATATTCTGTCGTTTGTACATAAATGGCGTTCAGAGTAATTTATGCTAACATTTCTGGAGTAAAAATATACATTGAAGTTAATTATAGAATTAATCTTTCGAGCTCGTAAATCCTTGTTTCAAATAATCCTATTGATTTATGAAGTCCAACAATAGATCGGTAAATTTTCTCATTTGTTCGTAAATAACGAGAATTTTCGTTAGTATGCCAAAAGCAAATCCTCCGGAACATTTTTTCGTCGTGTAGGCACGATATGAGTTATGTAGTGTCATATCTGTTTGCAATAGATTCTAGTCTATGACGTTCTACGCGCGACATTTAGCCAACTATCGACCTTGAAATTAGAAGTGCCAATTATATGGGAACTCCACGGTTTCGTATGATTTTGTATTAAAGAACGCGTGACCCTCTTATTACTTATAAAACAATTTAGCATTTCTTCAAATATTAATATCTTAGCGCTAACACAGTGAAGATGACTAGGTTCGGTGCTAAACTTAACGTGGTACCACCAACATGAGTTAACCACCAGGTTAGCAAGGAAATGTATAATTTCATGAGTCACGTATGCATTCTTCGAGGAAGAGGTATGTACATACTGAATACATGAGTGGTCGACCTGCAGAACATAACATTGCAAACACAGATTCTACAAAGCAGAACTGATTTTTTTATATTTAATCCTAGCGAAGAGGCAAGCAGCGATGCTTCGCCGGCTTTAAAGAGAAAGATGGGATTTATGATGCATGTCCACGCCTCTTAGGACAAGGTGTAGCTCTCGTGACGCCGAGCTCACAGGTGCTTCCTGAACCTAGATGCCTCGAGAGCAACCAACAGAGACATCATAATAGGTGGAGAAGGATGGGAAGAGGGAGTCTGGCGCACTCTCAGGCACTCTACCGGAACACAACAAGAGGGAATTGAGGGTTAAATCCGGCCTGAAGGTAGTCGGTAGCCAGTCAGGTCACAGGATTCGATCATACCACCGAAGTAACCAGACTCGTTTACTTGGTAAACGAGTCTGATTTTGAAGCAAGGCAAAAATTACATTAAGTACTTTATTTCTTATATATTTATATTCTGTTTTTGAACTTGTCCAAAGCTTAATAATGACAAACAAGTCAATTACGAGTTAAGCAGATTGTGCGAGGACGGTCGGTAATACCTGACTTCGGCGCAGTAACTCATCAGCCACGCAGTAATTAACGGACTGCGCCCATTAGCCGTTCATAATGAGATACTAAACTGAGCAGCTATCAGCTTCGTTTAAATGTTAGAGATGAGTTCCATCCGCATAACTTGATTCGCAAAAACGAACGCGCAACCGGAACGGAGGACCACCAATCAGGTTTGCGCGTTCATTTATACTGTGAGTGATTCCTGATACATTATACTGAGAGCCCCACTCTGCAAAAGTCGTGCAAAAAGATCTTCTAAGCCGGTTGCATAAGCGATTCCTCTGGTGTTGGGAGTGTCCATAGACGCTATACTATTATACTACCCGTATTTCGATTTTGCTTTTCGCTTTTCGTATTTAGGAATAGCAACGAATCTTCACGTTACCTTAGATACGTCTCCAGTTCTATTTGATATGGAACACCAAGGTCATTAAATATTTTTAAAAATCTTTGATACCAAATAAGTGCTGTCTTGAGATTTCAAGTCCAAATTCCAGGTATTGTCAAAAAAATTTTTTGACAATACCTGGAATTTGGACTTGACAATCATAATAACCACCAATTTTTGTGTCAAATGTAGATAGACGCTAGATACCATTAGGTTACATCATATTTATTTGTATTTCTCTAGTATCACAATATGAACACGAGCACAATAAAGGGTTGTTATAATGAGTATCGGGGCGACAAGCTACTAATTGCGATGATGGAGCGACCTGAGATCGGTCCCATTCATCACAGCCTTCGCCTTGATTTGGACTAATAACTTTATTTAAAGTGCTGATGGACATGCAAAATATTAATATCTAATGGAAAAGATCAAACGAAACAGTCGTTGTCGTTATATATGTTATTTATTCATGTTTTGTTCATGTTACAAGATTAAAAGTAGAAAGTAACAAATTAATGAATAGTAATCACACATTATGTCTATATTTAATAATTTAATATTTTTTTATTACAGATTACTTTTAATAAAGATTATAGTTTGTAAAGTATTATAGTTCTTAGATATTATAGGTGGTGGTGCTTTTTAATTAGCAATTTTAAGAAATAATCAACATAATATAAATAATTCGAAACTTATACCTGCTCACAACATTTGCATATATTTGAGATTTCTTTTATTTCATTTATCAATTAGATGAACATTACAATTCACGAAGTATTTCAACTGTGAACGGGTTCAACTGTTGGCAAAGCAGCCAAATTAAATGTATTTACACAAGCTTCTGCTCGCGACTTCGCTTGTCTTAAACTCTAATACCCCTATACTAATTAATTAACCTATATTATTAATTGTACTCCTGTTTAGGTGTAGAATTTTTAAAAAATCTAGAATGAGGCACAAAACAAAGTTCTGGGTACTGCCTTTTCGGCTGCATGTTGATAAGTCAGTTTCCTCGGCCTATAAAGCTGCATAAATTGCATGTGTAGGCTATTTGGGCAGTGTTAAGAATGTTTTTGACATTACGTAGCAAATCAATAGTTATGCAATTAAAGTCATGGTAGGTACTACTCAAACCTTCATAGTGAGGAGTGACCACATGTACCTGCCTACGTAAGTAAGTAGTGCAGAAATGGGTGTAGTTGTGGGGACCTTCTCGATCGAATCGTATCAATCATCTCCTAAAACGTAAAAAAATATAAAAAAAGGCATAAAAAAATGTTATGTAACGTAAAAAATGGTTGAAATTACAACGGCATAGAAGTGCATAGATATTGTTCCACCTAATAAGAACGTTTTCAATCCACTAGACAAAGTAGCAACCATTCATGGAGCTTATAAAAAATCTTTTCCTGGTCCAATGGGCGTAATTAAAACTCGGACAAAGGAAGAATAGGTGTGCGGAAACAATGGAAGACCGCGGGCGCTCGGCGCCTCAATCTGTCTCGTGTGTCAGCCGTCAGTGTCGCGGTGTCGCGCTGACAGGTGTCAGGTGTCTGCGGGGATTGCGCGACACCTGCGGAGGAATATTAAAATGGCGCTTTGTTTGAACGCTTTGATGTTGCCTGGTTTGGTTTTTGTTTTAACTGAGAGACGCATTTTATTGTGAGTTGAAACCTTTGTACGATTCCATTTCGGTCATTAGATTTTATACAGTGCCGATTTAATTACCTGCACTAATATGACGTAGTGTAATATTGATATCATATACGTATATTAACGTATTTTTTATTATTTTGACACCGTTTGCGTATAGTGTAGAGTTGTAGTTACCGTGCGACGCATATTATCTTTATCTAACCTAATGGAGTGATTATCTGTCACTACCATGTCGACTTTATTACGTAAAATGCAGAATGAGGCGTAGAGAGAAGTAGTGTGCGTTACATTCGTTCATTCTTATCAGCTACCACATTCGGGTAATATGTCGTGGTAGACATGGTAAATTAATCTTTACCGTTGTCCAAATCCTAAATTAATATAGTTGGTGCCAACTTTAATAACCTCTCGGATTTAAACATTTTAAAATATAATTCAGTTATATTACTACGCAGTCAATATAGAAATTTAAATTAAGGAAAACTCACAAAATAAGAATCTTTGATCCATCAAAATATCACAGTAAATAATTTAAAAGCGCGAGCATTAAAAAGCTCGATGTTCACACCTCAGCACTTTAAAATAAAAAATCGCTGTAACAAAATAAATGTAGTCCGTCCGTCTGCGTAGTTAATTAAAATGAATTTATGTTTCCGGCATCGCAAATTTTTCGTGTAGGTGTCGCTGAATATGTTTTGTAATTAGAGTTTCCGTGCACCTACGGGTATCATTAGTTTGACGAGGAAGTGAGAATTTAGTAGCTACATAGCTTTTGAATGAGCTTCATATTTTAACTGCCGTATAAAAGGGGGCTCTTTCTGTCTCATTATTTAGTCGGTTACTCAATTTTTTTATTAAAATGAGTGATTTTAACCTATTGATCATAATATCAAGACACGTTCAGTGATTCTCAAAAGTTTTCTCTATGAACAGCGCAAACATTTAATTGTGCACAAACAATTGTGCGCAGCTTCTAGTAGAATATCGACCACTTTCATAAACACTCATCTTAAATGTTCAAAATCTGGTTTGTACCACCAGACATTGGTAATATGCAAAATCTGTGTTTCGGTAGAAATAAGTGGACGTCGCCTTAAGAGGCAGGTCTTATGCCGACTTATCTTTGTCTCAGGAGTAGCGACGTATATGGCCAACTTCATGAAGGACAGCCGTAATATATGGGTTTCAGACATCCATAGGTATTTTACTTTTGTTTATTTTGTATATTTTAATCGAAAAAGCAAGCGAGATATCTGATGGTAAGTAGTCATCGCCGCCTTTGCCCCGCAGTCGGCGGCTCGGCGGAGAAATCGCCATTGCTATGCCGGCTTTGAAGGGAAATGGTATAGGATAGGAAGTATGGGAAGGGTGGGAAGAGGCACTACCGGATCATGACAAATCACTATTGACGGTAAACTCCGGCCTGAGGGTGGTTGGTGGTTGTTGGCAGTCAGGTTACAGGATCGGCCCTTATCACCAGTGGTCATAAAAAAATAATAGCTATGTGAGCCACGTTTATCAGACTAGTGGTAAGGTCCCATCGTGTGACCGTGACTGCCTAGCGACCACCCTCAGGCCGGAGTCTATCGTCAATAGCGACTTGTCATGTTCCGGTAGTGCGCTTGATAGCTTGAGTCCCTCTTTCCACCCTTCCCATATTTTATATCCTATTCCTTCCCTTTTCCCTTAAAAGCCGATATTAGCGACTCCTCTGGTGTGGCAAATGTTCATAGGTGGCGGTGACTACTTACCATCACTAATAACATTATCTCGCCTGCCTCGTCGTTTGGATTAAACATAAAAAAAAGTACTGACGCCAAACTACGGTACACTCGTGAATGAAGTATAACCACCTTGCTGCGACTTTGCCAAGTATTTTTGGCAATCTGCCGGTTTTTTCTCAACGTCAACCGCCGTCCCAGGTAATTCGTCCATAACGTTGTTTGAGCTACACGTTATTTATTGGACATTTTTAGGGTTTCGTAAAGGGTCTTAACGAAACCCTATTAGACGACTCTGCTGTCTGTCCGTCCGTCTGTCACAGGCTTTTATCGTACGAACCGTAATAGGTAGA
>DWNK01000339.1:0-12236 GCA_018250315.1 Hyalothyrus neleus pemphigargyra | reverse complement strand
AGTATTAAGGTTAGTTCCGGATGACCATCCGATATAGTCGTGGGTTTCAACAGCCTTCTGTTACATCGTACGCAGGGTTACCAGATGTACGATTTAAATCGTATTCGTAGTATTTTTTACCGATAGTACGCATGTTCGATCCAAAGTCGATAATCGTACGCAAAACATACGACTATTTCACTTAACAAGGCACGTCCCTGTTTTCGTATTCGTTCGTTCGGAATTCGTTCCCAAATGTGTTGTTATCGCAAAAAAATAACACCATCAATTTTGCAATTACAGGCTTCCTACATACGAAAAAAAAAATAAAGATCGCCCAATTTGCAACAAAAGCGCTATTATACCAATAGCAAGTCTGTACGATTTGTTTATTCATCACCTTCCTAGGGAATACGACTTTTTCAAACTCCGCCGTACGACTTTTCATAAAATACATCTGGCAACCCTGCCCGTACGCTTGTTGGCAATTCCATTTACATAAAAACTAGACTAGTTGATTCTTAAGTATATTATTTGCATTTGTAACACGTGTAGTTTACGAAACGGTAAACGTTTATCTTTCCTTTTACTAGTGAAAACTTTAGAACAAAATGGAAACTTAATAGGAATTACAATTGAACGTATAGTGAAACTTCTGTGATATGCGATTTTAATATGTTAATTTCTAAGTAGGTATTCTAAATTTTATCATTGGACATGTGTGTGAAAAACTTACTCTGCTTAAGTATAAATATATGATATACTTAAATTATCATGCTCGCAGTCAGAAAAATGGTTTTCAATGCAAATGTACGTTAATGTACTTTAGATACTTTTCAGAACAAGTAAATAATAACTCCTACATAAGTTATAATTAATGATCGTCAAGATATTTCAGTTTTAAGTAGATAATTTGAAACAATGTTCTTATTTTAGATAGAAGTTATTTATAGAAGGTTGTTGATGTTGAGAACAATATACATAGAGTTTTAATAATGATTTGGTTTTACAACTTCCTATCTAACGAAATTTTAAATTCGCATAGTATATGAACAGTTTATTTTTAACCTTTGCATAGTAGCCAGTATCAGTTTTCCGGTGTATTAGACATAAACGCGTGACGCACGAATTCATTGATAACTTTAATTTCTAGGTAGATAAAATTACGATTCAATAAATTTCCCTTTGTGATGAATCAGAAAAACTCAATAAGAAAATGCACAATGCATTTAAAATTAAACTTCATAGAAATACTGAACCGTTAAAAATGTTTTCTATAAAAGTACCTACAGTAATACTACTAGTATTACTTTGTAGTAGTATCTAATATATTTACACTATATATTTATGTTGATGCAACAAACTATAATGTAGACGTATGGGATAAATAACAAAAACTAACTGGTTAAACATTAATATCAATGGATTTTCACAGAGTGCTGTCGATCGCGATCGTGACCTCTAAATATTACATTATATTAAATTTGGTTACAAAATGAAAAATAATGAGTATAATTACGTATAAATCATAATGTTCATCAACAGTTTTTAGAGTTATAAGAGTAAGTATAAGAATAAATAGAATTTTTAGTCCAATGCTAGACTAAAGACATCTTAATCTAACAACGTCTTTGCAAGTACCAAAGACAAACAAAGACAAGTAAAAATCTACTGAACCCAGAATCATGATCATCGCCAACCTACTGCTGGGCTCGGATCTGCTAGCAGAATGAGTAGGATGAGGGCATAGACTACGGCGCTGGCCAAGTGCGCATCGGTTGATGGATTCACATGCCGTTTAAGGAGTTTTTTTATGAACTCACAGGTATCTTCACGATGTTTTCCTTTGCGATATAGCAAGTGATGATTACTTTGAAATTGGAAAAGTCAGAGGTGAGCGCCTGGGATTTGAAACCAGACCTATGCTTTGGAACACATACTTTAGTTGAATTAAGAGGTTTTTAGACCAGTGCGGGTCAACAAAACACACTAATCCCTAGAAGTGTCTGACGTGTAGGTACATGTCGATGAGAATTCGTTTGGTACTTACGTAAGTATTGGAACAATTAGCGACGAATAATAAGTTAGTTACGCGACTCTATGATAACATCTAACGTAATAAGATCGAGTCTCACGTTACGATGTTTCTTGTATGCAATATGGTAATGTACTTTTTCCTTATCTCTCCTTCCTCCTGTTTTGCTGTTAAGTACATTTCGTAAGAGTGCGGAATAAAATCTGTTGTGACTGATCTCGATTTGAGAGGTTCAAGCAGTAGATATACTATTTGAATCTATTCTTTAATCTCTCATTTTGTATATGTTTGAATTGTCATCAACCTATTACTGTTCCACTGCTGGGCTGCGACTTCTCCCGGCTTGAAAAGGCTGTCTGCGACGCTGGCTAAATAGGGATCGGTAGACATTTAAACACCTTTGAGACTGAGAACTTATTCTAGGCATGTATCGCAAGTATGAAAATTTCTCAAGATATTTTCCTTCAATTTAGCTCAGTGCAATAGGCCCATGATTTGGAAATACAGAAATGTGCGCCTGGGATTCAAACCGCAAGGGGAGAGGAGATCGCAATTCTTAACAACTATACTATCACTCTATTATTTTTATACTTGGTCGATTTATATAGATCTCGATATATCTCTTGATATCTTTATAGATACATACTCTACAAATACACAAAATGTTACTTCAATGCAAGCCTTCAATGCCTCTGCTACTTCAATGAAAGTCTGTTAGTAACTCTGTCAGTCATTATTACGATATTCTCCCTGTCTGATTCTTATTAGTTTAATAATTTTATCATTGCCTTAATGAGAATCAAGTAATAAGCTTGTCATCTACCCATTATACAAAACTTTAAATACTTACACATTCGATTATGATAGCCCTTAAAGACCACTGTTGTAGCATGAAAAAAGATACATTTTTATTCTTGCATTTTTATTACGTCGTCTAGTTGTAGTCAGTCTAGACTACCTAATGATAAGCGAACCATTGGCAGCTGTAACCAATACCATGTAGAAATACAAATAGAAATCCGTCCTGGAGTCGATTAAATTTACTACTTACCCTTCGTACATGTTTTGCTCGTTTTCGATATCTCATCCGAATGAGAGCGTCTCGGTCATCAAGTCGATGACTCTTTCAGCGTCTTAGCCAATAAAATAGGCGGAATCTGGAGTCTATACGAAATAGGGTATCGAGCATTTTTTATTGCAACTTCTACTAAGAGTACAGATAAACACTAAGATAAAAGTGAGCCTAACATCTAAGTGAGCGTACATAAATTGTAATAATAGGAAAATATTAATATTTTTGCTAAACGTGTGCAAACACTGAATAAATATTCTAATGAAATGCAATCACCGTTGATGTTTCCGTGACGTGCGGAACTGGATAAACGCCTCTATCAGAGGAACCATTTAAAGATTAGGGTTGTCCCTCTCTACAATATTTTTATTCGAATGGAATATTTTGTTTTTCATGGCTTCATTTAATGTACTACCATAACATATAAGATTTGCATACTAAAATCGTTTGGCTGAATATGATCATCATGTATGTAACTTGACATTCCACCTGTATCCTATCCACATGTTCAATGCAAATAAATAATTATGAATAATTATGAATTACCGCAGCTGGAAGAGGCCTGGACTACTCAATCATACTACTCTAATGCGCATTGGTGAAGAAATATGACAGTTAATGATATAAGGCTATAAAAAAAGAAAATAATCTCAAATTATAATTTTATGTTAATTTTTGTATTGTAATATTTTAATTACACTTATTTTCAATTACTGCGTTCGTTCTGAATTGTGACCGAAGTAATTTAATTTCTTAAGCTTATTGCATAAAATCATTATTGCCTTCAGTGTATTATGAAAGTGAAACTATATATTATACTAGTTGTTTTCATGTGGTTTCACTTGTTTAAACTGGAAGCAAGCACATAAAAAAGTCACTCGAGGTTTCCTGTCTATAATTAAAAAAATTGAAATGTGTCATTATTTTTTATTTATTGTTGTCGTGTAGGTTTAACTTCAATGAACAAATACTTTCATACAAAGTTACCTTTCAAAAATTCTCACCCTGAATAATATTTCAGTTTGAGGCTACTCATTGACTTTCTTTCTTGGTGGGACGGTTCAAGCTTTCACTTTTACCACCCCGGATCCCGAAAGATCCCTTTAGTCGCATTTTATAAGCAACAGTCTTAACTGTTGCTTATAAAATGCGACTAGCACTGTTGCATAATACAGGGATACAATAGTTTTGGCTATGCGTTGATAGTGTGACCACACTTAATTTTATAAGTACATATGTATATACAACTAGTTTTCCGCCTGCGGATTCGCCCGCGTGAACTACATTATTTTGACTGTTTATACCTCATAGGGGTAGATTTAAAAAAAGTGTATATATATTCATCGTCATACTTCAAACTATTCTTTTTCAAACTTAAAAAAAACTCCTGTTACAGATGTCCATGGGTGGCAGTGACTGCTCACCATCATATGAAAGCGATTCAAATATAAAGGTGATAGAACTCCTAGCAACATCGCACCCATTCACATTCACATGAATTCATTCTTAATTTCAAAGAGGTAAGACTTAAACTTCTCGAGAACGTTTAACTAAGTCTTCAAAGAGTTATCTTCCTTTCTTCAAAGACCCTCCAAGGAGTCAAAATTACAAAATTAAAGAAATCTCTGCTGCTGGTCGGTATAATAGATACGTTACCCTTACTAACTGTATCATTGCTTGCTCGTTCACAAATATTTTTATGAAACATTCATCCACTTATATCTAAATTCCATTTAATGTGAAGCTAATCGCGGACGCCATTTACAAGTTCATAGTCCGGCTCGAAGGACCTACTAACGACAGATTAAAAACCGGTATCGCCTAAACAAATTAATTACTATTAGTGTATTCCTTCTTATCAGAGAACGGCAGTCACTGCGGCATCGAAACATTGTTAGTAAGCAAACAATATTTATTTGAATTCTACGCTAATTAAAAGAGCTCTACTTCAAGGCCGGCGATGCACTGCCGGCTCGGCATTGCTAACGTCCATTGAAGACGTTGTCTAGTTACCATCAGGTGCCCGACTGCCTGCTATGTCCACCGTCCACCACCGGCACACCAGTCTACATCATCAGTGTACTAACTGTCTCAAATAATAGTTTACAGTTACGACTGTTAGTCGCGTCTCCATTCAGAATGAGACTGATTTGGTCAACATTTTTTGAACTTGCAGAGCTTTCCTTACCATTAGGATATTTACTTTACACGCACAGGATTAGAAAAGTTATGACCTGCGGTTTGAAGGCGGGATCCTGGCGTGAGATCCCAAACCCAAACGACGGTGCCAGTGCCTAAATAATTGATTGTATTACATACATATGCACCACTCGTTGTGATATCTTGAGAGTCAATGTTTTAACGGTGGCGACGCGCACCGTCCTCCATGAAATTTACCTAAAAAGAAAGAAAAGATATCCATCAATAATGGGACAAAGCACATCAATATTAAGAAAAAGTAAATGTACCTGCAAGATATAAAAAATGGACAGATATAAGGCGGCAGCGGTGCAACCTGATGTCTTAGTTAAATTATAGTAAAAAATCTAACAAACAACTTCGTAGCAAAAAATATATATTAGAATTAATTAATTTACATAGTATTCAATGATACCTAATGGTATGAATTAATTAAGGTCAGTCAAATAAATTATGATAAAACTTCATTTTCAACAATATACAAATGGCATAGAAACCCATGACATAAAAAATGAGCTTTTTTTATTCTATAATACCTCAAGTTTTGCTCATTAGCATTCAAATGTGAAGTAATATAATTGGGAACGGACATAAAATAAAGGCGTAAAAAATAAAATAAAATGCAGTACGCATACAGGACACAATCATAGTTTTAATTTGTTGTGTACAGTACGTGTATTCTGTTCGTACGTACCAAAAGTGGCCAAACTTTTCAAATATGCGGTATACATTATACCCTAAAATATTGTGTCTTATCATCTACCTATAAACATTCAACGCACTAAAAGTAACATTTTCTGCGCAGAGTTAAGTGTGTGTAATATAATTTTGCATATAAATGCCTATTAAAAATAGTCTTTAATATTTTTTTATATCTTACATGGCGTTCTTTGCAGATTTCCATGGGCAGCAAACCACATTACCTATCAAGTGTTCGTTTACATTTTAATTCCAAAACGACATTCTCCATATACCTTCCTTTTCCCGTTCAGTCTCTAACCGTCTAGATAATTGTGAGAAAAACAAGTGTTATTAGAAATACAAGGATAATTAGTTGTCGCAAGACTTGATTGGGGATTCGCGTCCGATCCGTTTCCACTTCGATGGAAACAACTAATTATCTCCAGTTTCTGACTTACTGGTTATATTTATACCTTCTGGAGTTCTCACACTCGTTACGACACACGGTGCTGAAATACACTTATTATGTTATTTTTGGTAAATTTTGCCAAGATGTTTCGCCTTTTGATCTGTATCTCAAAAAAATAATAGTAATAAACATATTTTCACGTGACATGTAAAGATGTGACGTCACGTTACAATAAACAAATAAAATAAATCATAAAGGCCTAATATTAGACGACATGATGTCGTACGATCCACAATCATGTTAATTATCACAATCATAACTTATTTTAATGCAAAAAAATATGTACCATTATTATTAATTTATAAGGTATCGTATGGAATACATTACATACTGGTGGAGGTGTGTACCAAGTGGTGCTACCATTTTCAAAACTAGAAAGGAGCAACTACTACAAGTTACAAAATGCAATAGGTTTAGATGCATTCATGAATGCACTGATGTTTTTTTCTTTAACGAGATACCACAATTTGAACGTAGTGATAAATAAATTCAATTAATATACGATTAGGAACACAACCATAGATTTAGAATTTGTTCATTACGTTTAATATAAAATGTAAACAGATAAGGAGTTTATTTATTTATACAGACAAATCTCAATTGTCCCACTAGTCGATATTCAAACGTAATAATAATGATTTAATATTATGCGTACAAATTTGTAGTTCGAATGTATAGGAGAACATGTTTTAGACTGCAAAATTAAGTTTGTTTTTGTTAAAACGTAAAAAGTAAAACATATCAGCTGACAAACACAGTAGAAAATGTTTCTGAATTATTTTATCATTATATTCATGTAATGATTGAACGCGAGCGAATCCGCGTACAAAAGCTAGTAACCAAAGGCCATACGTCAACGTCACGCCACGTCACGTCACGTCACGGGCACTTGTGCTGCGAGAGGCACGTGCACGTGCAGCGCTACGTAACACGGGTGAAGGCCCCGCTGTTATCGCAAATTGTTCTGGATTACCATTGTATAATACTGATTAATGCGGCCCAAAGGCTACCTTGTGGCGATGCACGGTTTTATTGACATGTTCTAGAAGATTCTTCAATATCATTTAACGTTAATATCCACCATTTCTTTAGCCCTCGACGAAAAAAGAGATATGATATGATATGTGATGTGTATATTATTTGTGTGACTGTGCAATCGTAGCTTCCGAATTGATGAGTCGATTTCAATTTATTTTTTTTTTTATTTAAAGGGTGACTATACTTAAACTATACTTTATATTTAAAGGGTGTAAGAGTCCTTAGCTATGATTAAAAAAAATTGTTCAGTTGTTTGAAAATTAGCAGTTCTTTTCTAGTTGATGAAGGGACGTGATTAGGAAGGAAGCGTCCGCTTTAAAGAGAAAAGTGATGGGATGGGATGGAAAGGATGGGGGAGGTGGAAAGGACTCTGGCTCAGGCGCACTACCGGAACACGGCAAGTCGGTAGACACAATGGGACCTTATCACTAGCGATATAGTACCTATAAAAGCTTATACCGTATATAGTACCATCTACTACGTTGCGTAATGTGCACATGCGAGACAAACTGCAGTCGACACATTGTAAAAGTGAATATGACATTCATAATTAAGTGATTCAGCACAAAGTAGTGATAAATAGTGCTACACAATATAAACAGTTAGGATAGTTCTAAACCTGTTTTTATTTAACGATGCTAATTATTTTCAATACGAATTTCTGCAATTCCTTGTTGCCATTCAAAACGTCAGAATCAGAAGTCCAGATGAAATAATTAAATCGATTGCAAGTTGATAGTTCGCTCAGTGCAAGGTACCAAAGTGACCAAAGAGGTACCTTCGGTAGAAAGTGGTTGATGTGGGCTCACTTATACATGAGTCGGCCATCTTAATATTTAGGAGTAGCAACTGATCTGTAATCGTGGGTTACAGACGTTCATGTTCGGCAGTGACCACTTAAAATCATGTGTCGTTTCCTGGCCAAGAAGAAATACAAACATAAAAAATTCAGACAATTGTAGTACACAAAATATCATCTTATCTCTGGGAAGCAATATCTTTCAGGCCTGGAATAGGTTATATTTCTTTGATAATCAATCTATATTACATTGATATCAGACATGTGTGAGTGCATAATAATCTAAGATTAACGATAGCCAAGGCCTTTCAACCCGTGCGATAGCTATCGTTAGCTGTGAGCTGTGACGCATCGCGACACGTGCCCAACGCGTAATGCACCGCAGATGTGTTGCTCCAGCGCAGATGCGGATTGAAGCTGTCAAGTAATACAAGCCAGATTTGAAAGGAGGTCAATTGGGAAAATCTGCTGACGGTGACGCTACCAGTACCAGCTAGGAACAATTGGCAAACACTTAAGATACCATCATCGTTATTAAACGGGTAAATGGATTTCACCGAACAAGACCTTATGTGGGGCTGCTGTAAATTTATATAAAAATGCAGTTAAATCAGTTTACAGGTGACAGAAAGTTGTGAGTGCCGCGGCATCGGGACACCAACGTTCCGCATCATAGAATCAGTACGTACATTGTTGTTTTGTGGTTTGGCCGATGTGGTAAGACGAGAAGTTAACGAGGCGTTCCATGTCCTCAAGTCGTCAGTCGCCTTTAGATATTTGAAACATCGTTTTGCTACATTGAAATACTACCCGTCAATCAGTATTATATAGATATACTATTACTGATACCAAGTAAGATAGCCAAAGGCCTTCAACCCGTGCGATAGCTATCGTTAGCTGTGAGATATGACGCATCTCGACACGTGCCCAACACGTAATGCATCGCAGATGTGTTGTTCCAGTGCAGATGCAGATTGAAGCTGTCAAGTAATACGAGACACAAAACGAAGTTTGAAACGAGGTCGGAGTTAGGAAAATTTACTGGCAATGCTGTCGTACGAGCGAGGTATAGTTGGCAAGCTATTTAATTATCAAACTTAGGAAACCACCATCATAATCAACAGCTGTAGGTACCTACAGATTTTCATCCAGAAATCATCCATCTCTAATCGATCAATTTAAAAATATATTTAAATAAGTTCAAAATTAATAGAACGTTGTGGTACCACCACCAAACCAGTGCCTTAGATCAGTGTTTGTTTGGTTGGGGTATGTTTGAATGGTATGGTACGATGTCCAATCTTTAACGAGTTGTTCCTCAAGTAGTGATATTTGCAACATGGCTACATTTGCCCTATCCATCAATCTATATTACTATTATATACTTAGATATACTATCACGGCCAAAGTGAATAAATATAGTTTGTAGTATAATCTAAGATTTACGATAGCCAAGGGCCTTCAACCTGCCGATATCTATCGTCAGCTGTGATGCATTGCGTCCAACGCGTAATGCATCACAGATGTCACGCTACTCCAGTGGAGATGCGGATTGAAGCTGTCATGCATATGCGGTTTGAAACGAGGTCGATTGGGAAAATCTGCCGTCACGCTACGAACTAGCATAAATAATTGAAAATTTCAAGTATCTACGGTTCAAGAGATACACTGTAACAGACAGACGGAAACACAATAGCTTTACAATCCAGCTAAACGAATTCAGACCTAAGAATTATCTAGTAGATCCCAACAACAGTTGCAACATATGACGAGTCGCCAATGCTACGCCGGCTTTGAATAGTTTTACAATATTACAATGCATGTCCTCCTCCTTGGAACAACGTGCGGGTCTCATGAGGTCACATGAAGAAGCAACGTTTTGAAAATTCACCGGACCCGAGGGTATCCTTCGGCGTATGCTGATAGAGGCACCGCGACAGGGTAGGAGTGTGGGAAAAGGAGGATCTGGCTTTTAGGCACAAAACCACAAGGCGCTATTGCCGATAGACTAGTGCCTGAGGGTGATTGCTATCCTGTTAGGTCACACAATGGGACCTTCCCATCTGTAATTGAAATAGAATAGGACACCGATGTTTATGGATATGCATGTTTGCTACTTCTTTCTACGTCACAAGAAAATGTGTTTTCATTTTCATTTGTACTAAGTGATGCATTGAGACACAATAAACTGATGAATTTGATTAACGGCCGGGCGAAGCCGCGCAATTACGCTAGTTTACACGACAAATAACAAACACACGGTCGAAGCCTTTTTATCGGACGTCTGCTGAAGTCGTTGCCCTCTTTATTAAGGACTAGCGAACGACCCCGGCATTGCACGTAAACAGACAATAAATCTTATGTTTTATACAAGCGGAGCTCAAATGAAATGGAGATAAAATTGGTTGCATTTGCCACATTGTTTCTACACTTTTTACTTTCTATCAACGTCATATGTTTCAATTTGAAGTTTAAATCTTGCGCCTGAAACATTGGAGTTTAAATGTTACAATCTGAGGTATTCCCCGTGCGCTATGATATGGCGGTCTTCAAAAAAGACGCAAAGAGAACTCTCCTTCAAAGCCAAAGTAGCATTGGCGACTCCTCTGGCGTTGCAAATGTCCATGGCGGCGATGACCACTTACCATCAGATGGCCCGCCTGCTTCTTCGTTAGGTTTAAACATAAAGAAAAAAAAATTCGCTTCAAGATGGCGCAGTAACTTGTTCCAATATGGCGGCCGCCTTGAATTATCATATAACTTTATGTGACTAGCTTTCCCCCCGGGCCTTCGCTCGCGTGATGTACACGACTTTGACTATGTTTCTATTCAAACCCCACTTCACCCCCAGAGAAGATTTTTGAAAAAAAAAACAGTAGTTCATTGTCATAATTTCAAACCATGTCCATATAAAAACTGAAACGGCTGGACCGATTTTGATGGGACTTTAACTAGCAGATAGCTGATGTAATAAGGAGTATTTTTTCCTGAAATTAAAGCGGGTGACATTATAACATTAGTATGGATTTGATAATCAGAATACGGGAAGATAGGGCGAGACTTAGCGGACTGTTGCCAAGTTACCGGCAACAGTCCGCTAAGTCTCGCCCTATGATATTATGGTAGTTAAATTATTTAAGCGATCCAATTATTTGTAAGTATGTATACTTAGAAATTTAATCCAACAACTATGCAACGAGCCGCAGACTAGAGCTCCATAAGAGGATAATTAAGTGTTTCTTAGATATGTGGTAAATGAAGTGTTGTATATACACTTGCTTCATTGTAATGATTTGACGTCACGCATAGTCGAGACTTCCAAGAGGCAGTGAGTTGCATCGAATTTGCAGATTGCTTTAAAACAATTTAATTAGAATTTGTAATGAGTTGCGGAAAAAATATGTTGCTAGTTTTTTTTATTGACGTTCTTATTTAATTACATATGATTATCGGTAAATAAATAACAACTTCCGTTTTTAAATACTTCGAAAAAAAGGAGGAGGTACTCATTTCGAGTATCTTTATACATACTTACGTATATATTATCATGCTTCACCTATGGACAGAAATCAGAAACACCTCCAGGCCAAATCTGTACCTGTTAGTAATACTATTAATTAGATTAACTACTCTGGCCTGACTTCATACATAAAAATAAAAAACCATCTATTTGCCGTCACACCAGTCTGCAACAGTTTCCATTGCTGTGTTTGGTTTATGGGGCGTGGTAAGGGCACCAAACCACTGCCACGGCTACTAGAGCCTCACACTTTATATCCGACATAGATCATTTCTATAAGTGTCTATGGACGGCAGTGGCAGTGTTATACAATAGATGGGTAGCAAACACGTTTGATACTTCAAATTGATAAAAAAATCAGTAACATTATCCACCAGGGCAACAGATCAGTCGACTTTATGCCACTGTAATCTTTACGTTTCGTAATATTATCGCTATTAATAG
>DWNK01000338.1:0-12252 GCA_018250315.1 Hyalothyrus neleus pemphigargyra | reverse complement strand
ACGTCGTTGATCGCTAGCCAGGCAGATCACATAGGAACCTTACTGCCAGCGAACTACTTATATAATAAAATACTCTTTTAACACTACTCAGTCAAGTACCTAGCGAGTACAGTTATACTATTATACTCGTACAGCAACAAGGCTCCCCGTGCGGGTCGATGGTGGGTCCTTAGCGTTCCGGACACGTCCATCGACCCGCGGACATGCCGCCACCCTCGCTTGCAGCTTCCGTTCCGTAACCGCTGAAGGAACCTATCGATTTTTCAGCTGTTTTTATTAAAAACCTTTTTGCAGAGACTCGCTTGGTCACCATAATAGTCGTGTAAATTGTTCATTTTTGGTCAATACCTGTTGATTCGGTTGACAGGCTATCTAATATTTGTCTACAGCTTAATATGACATATCTAATTTTGTGTATAGCCCAACGAAGAGAAAAGAGGACGGTGACTATATACCTGATCGTAAATAGTCACCGCCGCCTTTAAATATTTGCAACACCAGAGGAGTTGCCGAAGCTACGAAGACTCTGTAGGGTGATGGGATAGGAACACAAGTCGTTATTGACGGTAGAGTTCGGCCTGATAGTGGTCGTTAGTCAGTCAGGTCACACAATGGAACCTGACCACCAGCGAGTTTATGCGAATCGATTTATGGAAAATTAAGTTAAAATTATTCTAAGTGTGTACCTGTTATGAATAAACCAATAAAATCGATTTTAATTTAACCTATTTTTACATTTTATGATAGGCACTGGAATGCATCCAGGATTGGATTCCGAGGCAACTCTGTCAATATTAAGGACTCGAAATTTTGCAGTTAGGATTTACCCTCAGACAGGAGAACTCCATTACGTTACACCTCAGACACCAAATATATATTTTTTCTTCTATTTAAAGCAATGAACAAAAGCTAGTTGTTAAAAATGTTATTTACAATTATATTTTCAAGTTATATCGATTAACAAACTTTCCAGAAGTAAGTAATTTTGATTACAATAAAATAATTTCTTGATCATAGATACAGGACGTGTAAAATGGAACTACATATAAAAACCTAATGGAAAAGGAGGGGAAATATGTATGGATTTTGTTGCAGGCTGTTCGAAGCGTGCTATCTTTTTAATCTGAAACTTTTATTACGACATCGGGCGAATCTCTAAGCAAAAAGCAGATGAAGACAAAAAGCGTAACTAAGCGGCGACAACAAATCGTTTTTGCGGACAGTTCTGGCGGTTTATTAAAAAAGTGACGGTGTAAGTGGTATACGATTGGATGAGAGTGGCGTGCGCTCGGACGGATAGGGCGGCCAGGAAATAAGCGGGTTTACGAATCTCTCAAGATAAAGAAAAAAAAAATTTCTATGGTTGTCCGCTTAAATGTAGGATTTTCTTTTAAATCCTACGACGTAATTCATTACAGATATGAATGCCTCGCTATTATTGACTATAGTAGAATTTAGTTTAATCTTTTATTGCTTACTTCAAAAATTATTAATTAATGGTTTTGTAATCGCAGCCTGCAAAGGTCAATAAAAATCAGATAAAATACGCGTTATTTTTTTACTTATTTTGATAGATGTGTAATTGAGTAATATATTTGTGGAGTCCACTAAATTATATTTTGTTTGCTCCTAGCTTCAATATAAGATAAAGCGGGATCGCGGATAACATTTGCAACATACTTCGTGGCCCTCACTAATGGCCAGCTAGAGGGAGGTAATGGTATAAGGACATTTGGCGACTTAGACTCCCACCTTGCATCATAAATCATAACTAATCCGCTCGGGGAACGACGGATATTCGACGGTATTCGTATGCGATGACACTGTGTTGCGTCAAATGAATTTAAAAGACTTAGATAATTTTAATATTTAAATAAAATGGCACTGTACATTTAAAAAATAATGAAGATTACAATATATAAACTACAATAGACGTGTACATTGTCACACATTTACACTGACAGTTTAAATGTTAGTTAGTTATTTTGAATAACGGCGTAGTTATTTGGAGTTCTGAAAGAAGTAGTAATAACGGCTTTCCACTCGGGATGTTTGGGTTCAGATACCAGACATGGAGCTCTATTTTTTCATAATTACGATTACGTCCGTATTTTAAATACATTAAAATTTACTTAAATAATAAGCAGCGTTGAAGTCAATGTTCGAAACGAAGGCAGGGAAGTTAAACATTTTGAGAGGAGAGTTTTGCTTACCAGTGCGGCAGTTATTGTGATGGAATCAATGTAAAAAGTGCGTGGTTACTGCATCGAAAGATATCTCCGGTTAAAGAATTTCCAGCACTTAGGCCAAAACTTTCCTGAAATCGAAGAAATCGATTCGACATCGCGTCGAATTCCTAAAATCGTCAAAATCCGAAATGCGTACAAAAATGCCGGAGACAATAAGAAAACAATCGAACTGGCATCTTCGTCAAAGGACCTTAATAAGTTCTGCTTACTTTTCCATCATCACACAGTTTTTGTGAATTTCAGAGCCTATAATCCTTTATCAAACCATTTTTGAAAGTAAAATATACTTTATTCCAATAAAATAGATCTCATTTTCCTTTACGCCAAACTCAATGAGCCATCTAGACTTATACAGGATTTTGACGTCAGCTTCCTTTGTTTTAAAACCCGTTTTGCAATGTGTTAATAGTTTGAAAGGTTGGGCAGAGGGGAAGTTCTTACTTGTAGTTCCAACTCACTTATTTTGTCCATACGAAGACAATGTATGCGACGAATTCGCGCGCGGTGTAAAAACGCAAGTGAACTTAGGGTTGGCAGTGCTCTTATTTAATAAGAACAAAAACGATTAATATATAAACACACAGGGCCATGCTAACATTCACATCCGCAAATAGATCACCATAAACGCATACGTCCAGAGTAGGTGTGGAAAAGTATTAAGAGAGAGAGTTATATTATAAATATTAGGTAAAATAATTATAATGCTGAAATGACTTCAAAAACCATTAATAGACCTAAGTTTTCAAAATTTTAGTCTACACTATTTATTACACAAAAGAACTCATTGCAGTAAAGTCTATCTGTGCCTTCATAACTCCTTTATTTGCAATGTTTATACGAACTGTACATTTTTTTTTTAATTTTTGCTATTAATAAATTCTTAATGTTGGCTATGTTGCCCTTCAATGCTGGTATTTACTGCGTGGAGTCTTATGGATTATGAGAGGACATTCTGCACTATTGCAAATGTTGACAATAATAAAATATAGGTACCTACTGCTTAACAACCCTACATTCTACTGCACGAAATCATCGAGAGTAGAGTATTTCATAGCATTATTTCTATTGTTACTTGCCAAATCATTGATTTTCTACAGCTATGCATATCTACATTAATTTTCACCCGTCTTACTTCTGACTAGGTAGTGTCTAGCTTATCGCAACCTTAATTGGGCGAATATAGTTTTTTGTGTGTGGATTAGTACTAAAACGATAGAAATGGTTTATGCCTAGTTTAATAAGTATTTTCTCATCTCAGCGGGGAGCACGGTAAACTGAAGAGATCTTGTTTTTAATTACTGTTGATACACTATCGCTACTGCGATCGGACTCCATTAAAGGAAACGCCGATATCTGATAAGGTTTCTTGTCAGATAATTACCACTTTTTCTAATAAAATGGTGCACTCGATAATTTATCGTAAGCTGTAAGTATCGTTATATAAATATTTATGTAAAATGAATGTCGCAAATAAACATTAGATTGTTGAGGGAAATACTGCTTCCATACTTTACTAGGTACTTTTAGTGGAGTGATAGTACCACATTACCCCAGTACAGCCTGTTAGGCTCCTAACAAAATGAGAAGGATTATTCTATAGTCTATACCAGATTGGCAGATTTCAGACATTTAGGAACATTAAGTAGAAATTACAGCCTTTCGAAGGCATATGGATAACGTTGTAATAGACGCATAATTTAGACAAATTAGAGATGTCTGCCTGGGATACGAGTGCGAACCACTGGAATGGGCCCGCAATTTTAGGCCGTAAGCCATTGGTCGCTCACTACTTGCTTTGACACCGTACAGGCGGTAAAGCCTTTATCATTATTGTCCCACTGCTGGGCTCGGGTTTCCCCTCAGAATGACAAGTGTAGATTAGTAGAATTCACACACCTACGACATTTCCTTCATCGTAAAGCAAGTGATAAACTCCGTAATAGGTAGGTACATGAATTATAAATTTACAAAAGTCAGAGGTGCACGTTTAGAATTCACCCGGACCACTGGGATGAAATGGCAATTCTTAATCATTAGACTATCGCTGCTTTACCGCCTTACCACTATTAACAAGATAATATCAGCGTGACATTTTCGTTATAAGGTAAAGAAATATGTATGTAAACGCTCTTCATTCAGCCCAAAGGATACCTAATGTTTTTATTCTTGAGAGTCTGCAATCAACCAGCGTTGTGGTAGACGTGGACGTTCATACAGGAGACCCACTCAGAATGAGATATAGTCTAGCAATATAATAATAGGCTAATGATTACACTTGGACAGAGCTTTGTCATCAACCCATTATTGTCCCACTGCTGGACTCGGGCCTCCTCTCAGAATGAGAAAGATTAGGCCATAGTCTACTACGTGGCCAAGTGCGTATTGGTAGACTTCACATACCTTTTGAGATTTTTTTTAAGAACTCTCAGGTATGTAGGTTTCCTCACGATGTTTTCTTTCACCGTGTAGCAATAGCAAGTGATAATTACTTTGCAATGCGCACATGATTTAGAAAAGTCAGAGGTGCACGCGAGGGATTCGAACCAGGACTCACTGGAGCGAGACCGTCATTCTCAACCACTAGGCTATCGCTGCTTCTTACACAGCTTTAGAGTGTACTTTTGTACACTCTAAAGCTCAATTCAAGCAAGCAGTTCAATTCAAACAAGGATCGAATAAGTCCCTCTTTTAAGGAGCCGGTAAAAAACGAACTACTTTCTGACCGTTCCTTTGCACTAATAAAACACAAAAATTTTAGCATGAATCAGTGTTCCAATTACGTACAATGTAGCAATTTTTACCCAATAACGGCGGACAACCGTACTTCTGATACATTTCCATTGCGCGAGATCAGTTTTTGTGCAAAATATCTCAGTCGTACGCACCGTCGTAAATAACTCGCCACGACACTGTTGCGTAAGTGATAATATCTATATTAATAAAATGTACGTTTGTCTGTATATTACAACATTGATCTGCAGGCTACCTGGTGGTAAGTAGTCACCTTCACCTATGAACAATTGCAACAGCAGAGGAGTTGCCAATTCCACGCCAAATTTAAAAGGAACGTAGAGAATACTTATAGCATTAAGTCCAACTTTGTTATTGTGATAAATAAAGATGGGATTGGGATAGAACACAAGGTGGTGGTGTGGTGCGCCGTGGCGATAATGGCACTGGTGCTTTTAAATTAAAAAAAACATTTTTTAATACATTATTCATCTTATTAGCTCTCTCTTAAAGCTTAAAATTAAGAACAGATAAAGAATCTGCATCACCTGTTCTTAATCTTAACTATTCCTCGGCTTACAGTCAGGATCGGCTCTCACTTTGATTTTTAGATCAAGGTCTTTAATTTTTGACTATGAAATTCATCACAGCTAGCACCTACCTACTTTAAATTCCGGCCGCAATCTATAGTTGTATTAAACAAGATAACTTCGCACACCAAAAACACCAAACATATTCAAGAAATCAAAGTGCAAAGCGTAGAAGCTTATTTCTTCGCCGAAAAGCTGTGATAAAAATGAGATGATTTATCAGCGTGATGAATGACCGGAAACATTAAGAACAATTATTGGTTTATTGCCAATTGTCTCTTCCATCGAACATGCTCATTGAGTGATGGATGGCTTAGGGAGCTTTTAGATTGGACGAGTGTAGTTCGTCAATATTACAATAGAGCTTTGCTTCGTCTTTTTTTAGTATCTGCCTAAAATGCTATATACACTTTTGGACTTGTTGTATATGGTATTGATTTAAATTTTCTGTTATGTTATGTTAGCTATTAAAAAGATAACCATGGGTTAGTTACCTCCGAAAACAATGCAAAACCAGAGGAAAAAACATCTACACGATACCATTTACCAGCTTTCGGCATTAACCGGTTCAGACTTCAATTTTACGCTGGATTAACGTCCATGTGAACGGGTCCTATGATTATATCAAGTGTCGAAATTTTCACGCTTGTAATTTTTTTTTATTTATGTACCAACATGTTGTCTTGTTGTCGTGGGAAAATTTTTGATTAACACATAATTTTCGGTCAAAGATTATTGAGGCAAGCAAAATTGAAAAATAGTTTGACCGTTATACATGATGTTCTTAGCACCGGGACTGTGGTAGTTTGATGATTGTATTATTTTCTTATTGGAGCAGTGTAGTGGAATATTCTTCAGCCCTTTCCTACTTTCGGAGAGGGACTCAAGCCAGCAGTGGGTCATGAAAAGGTGTTGCATCTACCCGGTAACACTGACCTGTTAAACGTAGTATCTGCAAGTAACAGAGGTCCTACCTGAAGACGATTACAGTTACGTTGCTACATATAAAGAGCAAGATGGAACAAGTAAAGCCGCCCTTCAACCTAGAGCTCAAAGGGCTAACACTGATGTTATAAAGCATATGCGAAGTGGAGGTGGTGCGGGTGAACCACAAAGAGAAGTTTAAACAGGTCCTATTATATTTTTTCCTCATCACTAAAAGGCAATAAGCCGTACTGATCAACCGACGTAATTAGTTTACTTGCGCTAAGCGTCATCGACGGCTCGACGAAGTAATTATAATAAATCCGAGAGCGAGTCGTTTTTGTGCGTCGATCATTGTGATCTTATATGGCGTTGCGTCGATTCCGGTCGATTCAACGTTACCGATAAGCTATTGAGTATGAAAAATAATGTTTACTTACATACAGCGCGGCGCAATGGGCACCGTACCTGTCGGGTGAAGGATTCCCGGAAAAGCGACTATATAAATCATGAGTTTAATTAAATATGTAGGCTTAAATGTAATTTCTAAAAGTATCAAATAATTTTCGTTGCAATAGGTACAAAACTTGACAAGTAATAAGTTTTTATAGTTCAGAGAAAAATATCAGCAATTCCAATTTAATTTTTTTTGCTAAAATTATTTAGCTTTTAAAGTCAATAAGGAAAGGATCAACAACGTCCGATATCATTTCTTTGTGCATCAATTTACTTTCAAATTTCGCCAACAACATACAGTTTTGACGCACGGTCCTTACGGCAAAAACTTTTTACAAGGTGCACCATTTTCGGGCTTCGCCATTTGGTTCAGCGTTCGAATTCCTCGGAATTCTTCACACCTATCCTTCATAGGGATTCCGTATAACATAATTCTTGTTCTATAGCTTAATGTTTTGTGTTGGTCTACTTTTTGCGCCACCAAAGGCACCGAGTCTCGGCGCGGCATCCGAGCGATCCGATGTCGAATCACTATCGATCCTACGGAATCTTCTCAATGCGGCGATACAATGTCATATACAAGTAATTGTATATAATTGGTATTTCTCAAGAACAATGACACGAAATTACCCTTTGAGTGAAATAATTATGGTACTTTTTGCACTTGTCCCGGCCGCTTTGACAAAAGCCGTGCGCTCGATTTTATCGTCGTATTGTTTTGTTATTGGACAAATAAGATTATATATCTCAGGGTCCAGTGCAAAATGATGGTCCGATATGGACCTGTTTAGTTTTTACTTCATAATAAACAATGTTTACATAATAAGCATAATAAACTTAAACAAACACACGATTACAACAAGTTGTTTATATTATATAATAGGCTTGCCTGCGCACGTAAGACACGCTATGGAACAGTGACAAATTAAAAAAAAAATCTGGATACAGTACCTACTTAAATAAATTTTCCATTAGCTGTGTCCCAGTTATTTTTAAGTGTAGAACATGAAATACACTTTTGGATACGCTTGCTAAAAATAGATCTACTCTTGGTTCTATGGTTTACAATCACATTTTTTTAACCCCGACTAATAATGAGGAGTAGGTACCTATATTATTAGTTGACGTGTATCTGTGTCTGATTTCAACTAAGTGCTGTATTAAGTGAGATCTTAGCAATGATTCAAGAAATCATTACCTGCAGCGTTTTCTCTTTTCTATTTGATGTAAGATTATGAATGTGTGTTTGAATGTGATCTCAGAATCTCCACGCTCTGCGGGTGTAGGTATAGTTTGTTTTTAATAATTTTATTTTAAAGTCAATCTTCGAACTCCTTACACCTCAGTACTGACATATCGGCCTCAGTACAGAAAATCTGAAATCATTCTCGTTTTTACGCGCTTATGTTAAGTATCAGGATTCAAGTTTTTGCGGCGGAACGGTTTATGTCAGCCCCCCACTCGCCCGGGCTTTTTCCGACTTATTTAAAGCTTTAATGAATAACAATAGAGTCGGAAAAAGCGGCGACGTTTGATTTAATACAATCTCGAGATGAGATAGCCTTCGCGTTTTCAACTGATCTAGATTTCTGTGATTCTTGAGAGTTCGACGCCCGGGCGCTGGTTATATTTAAACGCTTTGTGAACCATTGTTTACATATCTTGTACATTTACAATAATGTGTTATGTACCTATGTACAAGATATGTACAACAAAGTTATGTTTTAACGTTTTGTTTATTTAACTATTAACTGTACAATATAGTTTTATGTATGAACTTTACTTATCTTGGTTGATTATATGCCTTTGAATTACTTAATTAAGGATATGAGATTTGATTTGACAAGTTAAACAAATGTTTTATCATCGCATTTGTGATCGATTTCCGACAGGGTTTAAGTTCTATCTGAATTTCAATTTGGTTACATGTCAATGGGAAGCCCACTTAACTAGCTTATTTTCATAACGTAAAGAAGTAGCAAATATTCTTTTGGAGGTACAAAATGTTTCTTAACAGCGATGCATCTTTGTATTTATAGCTACATGTATTTGTAAGGAACTTTAAAACTATTCAGTTTTAAATAGATTGATCAGTTTTTTTCTGCATTAATTTAGCGATTGGATCGCCTACGAATACAAAAAAGATTGTCAAAGGAGATCCTTGCCATCTCCCGCCAGGCGACGTGTGGCTCCCGGGGATCGAACGCGTTTCGATTGATATGTGCACAGAATGCCATAACATTTTATTTTTTAATTATCAATTCGTTTACACCATGCTTTACTAGTTAAATCATTTGTTTTTCTGTATAAGACATGTACATACTTACTTCTTTAACGTTTTTGGGCAAAATTAGGTTCAAACACTATTATCTATATTTTATTCTTCTTAATAATCACTCGTTGGCACGATTATACTATTTACTTTACACTTTACACTAATAATACAATATAATATTTTAAAAGCTTGGAAATACTGCGTTTACCAGTATGGAAGTTAGTGCCTGTGTGCTAACAAGAAACAGGCACTTGACAACAAAATATATAAAGTAACAAAAAATATAACAACAATAAATTATTATTTATCTAGGTACGTACTCGTACACGTGGTATCTGTAGATTTTTTAATAAATGAAAACAGCAAACGGGCAGTCAATCTGATGTTAAATTGTCGTGAGAGGTTATTGACCTCTCTGACTCTGTAGAGTGATATAATAATAGAATAGTGTTACGGTAACTAATGCCTGTCGCAAAGAAAGACTTCTGCGGACCAGGGAACCAAGCACAGGAGCTCGAATCGTCTCATTCCAAGGACCCCGGGAAAGACGTCAATTTGAGTGGCCCTTTTTTACTGACGTGTAATTACTGACGTGTTTACAAGGAAGGGTAGGTAAGTTAAATAAGGGGAGATAACTTTCCCCCGAGAGGTGCCTGAAAGGGCAAATGCATAACGTAAAACAAGCGTAGTGAGATCAAATAGAGTTCGCGACATGTTTTCTGTAAGCACTGATGAGACCACTGAGGTGTTTTATTGGGTGGAAATCCCACCTCTTCCAAATTAACGGGAATCTTTGAAAGATTTAAAAAAAAAAACAGAAAATAAAACCAAATATTAAACATCTTAAATCGAGAATAGTTATGAATTAATTACACATTAATATAATAAATTATTATGATATCGGTGGAGAAAAGAAATGAAGGAAGAATTGTGTTGAATCTGTGTTGAATGCTTTTCCTATAGCCATAGGACCACAGATTAAACGTAATTATTCCACCCATCTATAATATGTTTTTAGATTTTTAGAAATCTAAAAAATATAAAAAGTTTTATGAATATAAATATATTCATAGAACTGCTTATGTATTCGATTATTGTAATGTCAGCTCTATCTCGATGACTATTATGCATATTAAATTGATGAACCTACATCATCATTTACTTTGCTATAAACATCGAAACAATAGCAGTTAAACATTTCGTAATATTGTTTTGAAAATATTTGCTCTGTAGTACAAAAATGGGAATGCAGAGCAAGCAATACATAGCTATTGCAATCCTAGGAGTGTCATATTGTAAGCACATTTTAGAAATATGACGCCATTGCACTAAGCATGCTCCAATTTCACTTTATTTGTATCGGTTTTGTTATTTTGTTATAGAGTAATATAATTATGTCAGAATCGAAAATATGTATTGAAATACAATCCCTCAATTATACAATACACCACCCCCGGAGGCACGAGGCGCGCATTTTGGATTTTTTTTTATTATGTACGCATTATTAATTATTTTTACTTGCTTTAATGGCAGAGGAAAATATCATGATGAAAACTCTACCCAACCGCACATTTGAGATAAATTTGTAACACTTGCATTTTAATTAAAAAACTAGCATAACGCCATGGTTATAAAAATTTTAATTGTCTTTGCTTTTAAAATACAACACAACAAATATTTGTGTAATAAATAGAACACATTCCATGTAATTTTATTTGTCAATATAACGCATAAAATGATAGTAAAATGGGGAATCTTTTAATATTTTGCATACCATATTCTGTCATTTAAAAACTATAAAAAATGTTAAACTACATATTTTACATTCCATACATTTATTTTAATTAATTATCCAAGTTTTCATATCATATAAAATATTTGTATCGTAAAGAATTACAGCGCATTTATTTTAATGCTTGTTTTCAAAATGTATTTTGCTGCTTATTTATTTTTAAAAATTAGAGATCTCTACGAAAATGGGAAAAATATAATCCAAGGTTTTAAAAAAATGCCTCAAAAGTTATTATTTGGCATTATAATCTATTGTTGATCGGAAATAATGTAATACATGTTTATAGTACTCATACTAAAACTATATATATAAAAGTGAATTTTAAGTAACTGACTGACATATCAATAGCCGCAACGATAGATATACTTATATTGTATCATGTTTGTAATGCATCATACAAACTATAATAGGTACTATTTTAATGTAGACATTAAAAAGGTTTTCATTAATAGGATTTCCTAACGTCGATTAACAACAACAACTGAATGGTATAGTATTAACTTATGGTAGTCAAAACTCGCGCTACATTCCGTGCTAAAAGTTATTCGCGTTATTTATTTATGTACATATGCAATTCTGTATTATACTTGTAAAATAATATAAAAACTACTACTATAAGCATGTGGATAGAAAAATTAGCTATTGCTTTCCCACGATAACAATCTAATAAGGACTATAAAAAGCTAATAAAGGGAACAGTTCGATATGTAAAAAAAGAGAGGGTGATCTGTTTTTATCCGTACGCAATCAGCCTGTATTGTTTTGTTCTGTGTATATACAGTTACTTCTTCATACACCTTTGAGATTTATATTATATGAAGGTCTCATCACGATATTTTTCCTGCAGCGGAAAGCAAGTTTGAATACGAACATGATTTAGAAAAGAAAAGAGGTTCGAACCTCGTACCACTCGTACTACCGGAGAGACCGCAATTCTTATTCACTAGGCTATCATTGCTTTTGTTCTATATAATTACAATTATTTTCTATAATCTCATTAAATTGAGATACTACCGCAAATAACAGTGTCACTTCGGTCACTTATAATGGCCTCGTGTAACCACTAGCCAACTCTGCAATTTTAAGGTTATAAAGTAAGTTCAATGAAACTATGTCGCTTATAATATCAATTAACTACATTGACTATTTGCACTCGGATGACAGCTGCGTGCCTCAAGATAAGAATAACGATAACGTTTCATACTCTATACTCTGTTTATTAAGTAGTATGTGTGG
>DWNK01000337.1:0-12280 GCA_018250315.1 Hyalothyrus neleus pemphigargyra | reverse complement strand
AGCAATTGTTGATTGCAACTCATACTAAGGGTACTGATTCCGCCTATTTTATTTATGGTTGGGCGAGCCATCGACTCGATGAACGAGACGCTCTCAGCCAATCAAAGAGTGGAATCGAAAGTTCTCGTTTTCGTTGATCGAGTAGTCGAATACGAGCAATACTTGTGCAAAGGGTACTGAACGATTCGTGAGTTTTTCTCGAATCGACTAACCTGATAGACACATCACGTAACTCATAACGTATCATGAGATCATGACACTTTATATGAGCCATATTACAATGCGTTGTGGAGTGTAAGCGTTTTTGGTCTTAGCGTCTATGACATATAAAAATAATTATGTAGATTATGTTGGATTATGCAGATAATGTTATTATTAAAAACACTAAATTGTATTAAGCACCTTTACATTAAACTTTAGTATGTTTTCTAAAGATTTATGTATGTGTGTATATTTGTATATGTGTCTTAAATGTAGGGCAGTGTTGTAATTCAATGTTTCATGACCATAATTTGTCGTGTGCACACACTCATGATATATCTTGTCTTAGATCATAGATATCATCAGTTACAGAAACGTGTGGTTAGGATTAAACCTGTTTAACATTTATTTGTTTTTTTTATGATTTGTAAGTATCAAACGAAAATGTAAACCTGATGGTAAGATGTCTCTGCCGTCCATAAAGAGTTACAGGTGTAACCCAATTCATGAACAACAGCAGTCCTAAACGAAGGCGATCACAGATGCGCCACTCAAGTGTTAGATACTAAAATTACTTCACATTAGAAATTGGTGTGGTGGTGGTACCTCCCTCGAAAAACCATTCTCGTTTTACAATCTACTGAAACCATTTTATAATTATGGTAATTTGTTGCATTTGTTATTTAATTTGTTTTAACTGTAATTTAATTGGATTAAATTAAGTACATGACACGGCTGTGTTGTGTACTTGTGCAATCCTATGTAATAACCAGAAATGCAATAGTAACTATTCTGGTATGTCAGCCTATTTTCCGCGGGAGAAACACTCTTAAAATGGAATTTGGAAACCAGCAGTCAGTCCTTGATATTAAGTGCTCATTGTAAATATAAAACAACCTTTGGTGTGAGTTGAAATCTTGTATATTTTGTATCGAGTTTTGACGTTTCGATTGACTTAATGTCGATACAAAATACAGTAGGTAAAGCACTCTTCCATTGCAACTCATACTGAGGGTACCTACTGGATTCCTGTGGAGTAGATCACATGTAATCATAATATGTTGCTTACTATGGATTTTACTTATTTTATGATTACTTATTTTCAAACCTGTTGGTTGGCACAACAGTGCAATCACTGATACTATAAGGCAGAACTAGTGTGGCGGTGGTAATATTACATGTATCGTTAGTGTTAACTGCCTTTTAGATTAGTTCAAACCCCGATAAAACATTATGTGAATATTCATTGATGTAAATTAAATTAAAGTCAATATGATAACGTTTGTTTACGAGAAGTTTAATACTTACTTCTTTAAACTTGTATATCTTCCATTTATCCGTATTGACGTCATGCGATCTCTTTATTACATTTTAAAATAGTGCAAGTCTGAGACTTGGCCAGGCCTTATTTGTTGGCCAAGACTTAATGAAATAATAATTAAAAAATATGCTTCAAATATAATATAATTATGTAACATACCTCGGATGTACTTCAATTTCAAGGACCTCATCTCCAACGTTCAAATTTTCCGGTATCCTGACGAACTTGAGATAATCCCCAACGGGATAAAAGTTGCAACCTGAAACAGATTACAGCGTGTTCAAAAAATGTTCGTGTGAGCTTTGACGTATGAAAATAGATTGTGGCAAATTTCGAAAACGGTAGAACAGAGAGTATAAATATAATTATTTTGGATATGCGTAGACATGGACCCTGTTAGTCACAGTAATTTTTAAAGGGGAGAGGACATCATACAATTTTAGTTCAGGTGAAGTTATATCAAACGCGGTGTATAGCGAACTATTAATAATTAATAAGTAAGGTATAAAAATAGTAATATGATTAAACGAATTTCTGAACATCCAGAGGTGTTTAAAAGTGCAAATATTTTTCTGGACTACGGAACCGAGAGCTTCGTAGCCATATTTAAAGCTTTACGATATTTAATTCATTACTCAGCATCTTAACGGGCTATATGCGTGCTGACAATTTTTTCTCGACGCTCTGACAAGAGAATAGCATATGAATGTGTTCTGAAACAATCGGTATTGCAATACTTCGGTCTACAGTATTGGATGGGAATTCAAGCGATTGTTTTAAAGTGTTCTTGGCAGTGATGCAATCCCGTTTGTAGTAAGTATTGTTGATTGGACTTTAGTTGAACTCGTGTGGATATAGTAGGTATAGGAAAGCAGAGAGCTAAGCGGAACTGTCAAATATACCCATATTTTGCTCCTCATTTATTATAAAAAAATCCTAATATAAATAAATAGATCATGTCACCGATATAGGGAGAAGGGCTTGATAGATATGTACACAAACGTTCAGAACGAAGAACGAAACTAATCTCATGTCAATCATCATTCATATTTTATACTTAAATTTGCTTCGGTCTTGAATCTGGAAGCATCTGCTTATGACGCCGACGTTCGTATAAAAATATATCTACATCCTTCGCTATTTTGTCACAGTTACAAATTGCATAATAATGTTACCATCGACAGAACAAAGAGTTTACTACAAAGACCGCCTAGCAACAAATACATAAGTAATAAAAACCTCAATAACCGTTTTATTAATAGATAAAAGCATTTCACGCGACACGGTCGGCCAAACAAGCGGGTTCTCATTATACTTTCAAAATAATCATAGCGAGTCTAACCACTGGATTATAAACAAACAACTACCATGATTATTCATTAAAACAAACAACTACCATGATTGTTAAACTGGCTTTTGTACTAAAGATTATCATAAGACAGTTTATTCAATATGGGGTCGTTATTGTATCGGGCGTTACTTTGTGGAAATCCATCCTATATATTTCTTTTCTATGTTAAAGCTCGTCATTTCTGTTTAAAAACAATAAAACGACCACTATATTGATACTTCGCAAAGGCAGATAAATACGAGAATATAAGACATATTTAAAGTCAGTTTTATTAAACTAAAACTTTTTTCCAATGAAGTTATTCGAGCGGAATAAACAATGCCCATCGAAGCCTAAATTTCCTTATTGATTCTTTCCGCTCAATATTAGGGTTACGGGTACCGACCGCGACGAATCGTATTTCGCAAGATGAGATACTACGGTTATGGTAAATTTTCCCATCGGCTGACATCTTCAGATTTCACAATGGCTGAGTGCGAAATGATGGCTTCATGGCGTATTTTGTCATCCACAAATTATTAGCTATTTTGCATTGTGCGTATTGAATAAAGACGACCGATTGTGCAAAGACTGACGTGTGTTGTTGTAATATGTTTTGGACGTATTCAATTTGTAATTATGGTAGTTGATGTCTATGGAATTACGCTCCATACTATATACCATATATTATTATATCGAGAATCCTTAAAGAGTAGGTAATGGTAAAACGGTTCAGAACCATCTGGTGTGTTTGTCGACCAATTTTCTTTGTTTCTTTTGTTTACTAATACTGTTTATTTATAAACACTTAAATCTACTCAGGCCGCAAAATTTTCGAAATGAGGACAAAATTTTGAGAACTTGCAAACATTAAAGTCTTAGAAACCACATGTCTGTGAGCTCAACACAATGTCTCAAAGGTGTTTGAAGTTCAATCCGCGATTGATTAGACTGGTAGGCTAGGTCTATCTTATTGTAAAACGAGACCCACTGTGTTGGGTCAGTTAGCAGATAGGAAGTTGAAAGGAAGTAAATTAGGAGAACAAATTATTGGCGTAACATGAAATATCGGCAATATTTGAAAGTAACAGAATTATATAGGTAGAACGCAATATATATAAATTATAGACTCCAAACATCAACGATGCGAAAGCAAAGAAGTGAAATATATTCATGAACTCGTCCATACCACCTGCAATTAAAAATGATGATAATAAAAAAAGTATTACGCCGTTTATTCGCAGCCGGCAATCAATTAGTAGCTCAAATAATTCATCTGTACGATATGAAGGGGTGAAAAAACTATCGTTAAGTAACGAAAGGATGTTGCGTCATGCGGCGTGCAGTACCATGCGTCATGATTAGACATAATAAGGTGTGAATTTATTGTATTTAATAAACGTAAATTCTAAACTTTCTTCTCGCTTAATATTGAAAGAACACCCGTAGTCTACCGTCAAGAGGGATTTCGTCGTGTTCCGGTAGTGCGCCTCAGAGCCAGACACCCCTTCCATCCTAATGCGGTGCCTCTGACCACGTGACCGCGGGGCCTGTGGGTTCTAAATGCGTTGCTGCTTCATGTGAACTCGGCGACACGAGACCCACATTACACACACACATTATTTATAGTGCATATCTCGAAGGGCGTGGACATGCACTGTAAATAATCCATAGGCGGTGGTGACAATTTAACTAGTCTGCTGGAACATAAATAAAAATAGGGGGTTTAATTTCCTCACATTCAGCCCAGCCCTAGCCGAGAAAGAATTAAAACACAGAGAAAGAACAAAGTTATCTTTTAACTTATAGTATCATTATGGAGAACCTAACTATAACTACATATAAACCATCATTGATCGAGTATCGATAATCGGCGAGTTTCCAAGCATAATATAATAGCATGATGTTAATGAAAAGATAACTTACCGTAGTACCAACTGTAGCTAAATGGCAAAAACAACAACAAATACTCTTAACATTTCGCCTTGTCTGTCTGTATCACAAGTATGTAATCATTAATAATAATCAATAATTGATTGGCGAATATTAGCATTAGCATTAACTGGTTGGTGTAGCCGGCTGTAATCTTTTTTTGGTCCACTGTTGAGATCTCTCTTTCTCTGCCTAGAAGTGAAATGCCTAGAACTCGGGAATGACTACTAATTATGTTCCCCGGAGCGAAAACTTTTTTTAATTATTTATTTATTTAAATGATTTAGTTTAGAGTAGACACGTAATATTCAAATTCAATTTAGGATTAGTGCTGGATATTTACGTATACCAGATGTATGTTATACCATATCCGAAAAACAAACTAAACTCATCATTTAAATTTCCACTGGCCGGAAATTGAACTTGAGTTTCCTTGCGCATCATGGAACATAGTTACCATTGCGCCATGTGGATTGTACCTATATAATAATTTAATAACATAGACCGTTGTGCACGCGATCAATATAATATCTAATTACTATTTAATTTTTTACAAGGAATGCCGTTTAACTGCCATCTAACCTGAATATAACTAAATGTAAGTTTTCGTTAATACATAATTATGAATAAAGATCTGTTTTATTTAGCGTCATGAGTTCATAATTTAACAAAGAGTTAGTTACAGTTGAGTAGAGTTATACCGTTCTTGAAGAGCATCAGATTATGCAGAGAATTCTATGTCAGCTGACTCTTTTACTCGTTGTAGAGCAAACACACCTGTTTGATGTGTTTAGTTGATGTCCATGCCAAATACCAATGTTGGCTTAAATTTCTCCTAAACTTCTTATTTTAGGAGTTTTTGGAGCATTTTACGATACGGTTAAAGTTTACTTATTTTATAACGTGATCGTAAGTTTCGCCTGGCACTTACGATCATTAATCCGTGACTACAATTCATACTTTTGCAATGCTTAAAAGCTAAAACTAAATCACTCTCGTGATAAATCTTACGATTACTCTTCAAACAACTGAAGTAAACCAATAAACAGATCAAAGATCACGCTCACTATGTCCAAAAGGCTTTAATCATAACACAGACTTATCTGTCCATTCAATCATAACAATAGTTTTTCTCACCAGCTCTCCACGTCTAGCTATCATCATCATTATCGATATCACTCATCAACAAATAACATGCTTTAGTAGTCTTCAAATTGTTTGTTCGTGTTTAAATTGCTACTATTACAAGCCATTAACAAAAAAGTACAGGTTACCAACACATTTCAAAACAATACTTCAATTGACGTTGATATTCGATTCTTTTAAATTCTTGTTCTTGTTACGAAATAACATATTGAGTGATCATTGAATACGAAAAAAGTCCATAATATTAGTCCTTAACAGAGAAGAGTAAGTATTTTTAGAAAATTTTTTAAGAAGTAAGAATGAATAAATTTTCTTACAAAAACTTTTAAAAAGTAACAATGTTTATATTTTTTCTCTGAGCAAACAATTTTAAATAGTTTCCTCGTAGGTTAAGTTACACACGTTGTTGCAACATTGTTCTTATATACTGCATCCGCTACATCGTAACTGTTATCATTGAATACAATGCGAATTCCTTCGCCTGCAGCTAAGAAATCGACTTCGCTTATCTGTACAATAAGCGACTAAGTCGAAATTTCACAGCTCAATAGCGAAGGTTCTATCGGAAAATTATAATGCCCAAGCTGAGCAATCATCTGAAAAGATTACCTTCACTTTATTACAGCTAGGATCCAGGTCATAACTGTAACCTGCATTCTCAAGGGCTGGCTGATGAATTATGTATTGATCTAGCTTGTCATTAATAATAGCTCGGAGCTAGTTAATGTAGTGGGCAGGGCATGTTTCTTTGTAAAGGATCATTACGTTCAAGAATGTGTTAAATGATCCGTTTGTTTCGTTGCAGTTATACGTTCGATGAACTTGAACTTGGCACGCTGTCGATGTTTTGAGCTCCGTAGCAAAATGGCAAAAACGGAACCCTTATAATGTTGTACAGGTTTCTGACTATCTATCCGTCTGTCTATCTGACCGTCTATTCGTCTGTCCATCTGTCCTTCTTTTCGTCGACCCGTCTGACAATTTGTCCATTAATCCATCTTTTTGTTCGTTCTCTTGTCTATATATATCTGCCTGTCTAGACTTTTTAGAATTGTAGTTACGTAATTGTAGTTAATACGTTCGATATAAATATGTAATATATAAAAACCAGTCTGCTTGCAAGTATGTCAGTCTTTCCATCGGTCTGTTTGTTTATATGTCTGCTCATTTACCCATCTATTCTTCTATCTGTCTTTCCATCTGTCCGCCTGCCTAATTGTTTGTCTGTTCGTCCGTTTGTCTTATTCATCTATTTGTCAGTCCATCTGTCAATCTGTTTCTCGTTACATCGACCTGTCTGACCGTTCGTTTGTCCTTCAGTCCGTTCGTCTGACAAATAGACAAGTGAAGAGTCGCCTGTCTATTTGTTTGTTTGTCAATATGCCTTTGTCCGTCTGTCCATCGGTCGAACTGTGGTGACGGCGACAGTCGGGTAACAAAGTTGCGGGCACAGCCGGTTAATAACACACAGCTAGTTAATATGAGTGGCCTTGTTTTTTGCAAAGGATCATTACGTCCAACAATGTGTTAAATGATGCGCTTGTTTTGGAGTCGCAGTTATGCGTTCGACGAACTTGATACAATATTAGATAGTAGAATTTATTTCATAAATACATAAGATATTTGGAACTCTTAAAAGGATCTATTAATCTGTTATTTGACGTCATAGTGATATCTATAACTCATTTGCATTCACATAGCATAATCTTCACAAAGCTATTATGATAGAACTAATCGACACCGCAATAAATCATCAATGTCTTAATGACTTTTGTATAAAAACTATAGCCCTCAAGTATAATGAATCGAAAGTGGGAAAGTTGAAAGCTCTGCGCATAGAAATGAGTAGTGAGGTTGAAGGTTTCGTTGGGTCAGGTTTAATTAGCATTAGGTGATGAACTTATTATTTTTTAACCTATAAGTTTTTCAGATAATTTATTTACTAAAATTATCTGAATTATTATGTATCTGTACCATGAAACTTTTCTCTTTATTCTATTAATTCTAGGACATTGATCAGATTAATGCAATGTCGTGGCCAGCGCGGTAGATAATAAATCTGATCTGGGGAAAAAACTGAAATACAAAAGATTCTCGCTGCCTCGTCTTCGCTATAGTTGCTCCCATAGGTGCCTCGTACATCCACGGGAAGAGAAGGAATGATGACAATTGGTCTGTTCTACATGGCCGAACTGCAATTATGGAGGTATAATTGCGCCAATTTTAAATAGTCTCTTGTTCTTCATTTGAGAATGCAGAAGGCAGTTTATTACATATATTTATTTATGTTTAAGCCTAAACATTTGCATCAGTTACGTCAATGTTACACCAGCTTTGAAGGGTAAACGAATAAAACAAAACTAAATAGGATAATATGGATGGGTGGGGAGAGAATCTCTGGCTCTCAGGCGCATTCGACAGTCGCACGGTAAACCGGCCTGAGAATAGGACCTTTACCAGCACATTTATAAAGGTCTTTTTACGCCAATTATGAAGAGCCGTTGTCAAAGCGACTTCAGAAAGCAGAACGTAATTCATTTCCTATTTTAATGCGAGGTAGAAACGAACGCGCAAATCTTAAACTTCCATACGTGATTGCGATGGAAACCACCACTTGCTTACAGTACCAACGGTACAATAATAATAAACATTTACTTACGCACGACATAAACGTTACAACGTTTATAACGGCGGCCCACCATCGTGTTTTCATCTCGATTTCTAAGATCACGAGTGTAATGACATCTGGTGGTGCAATACCACTTGTTACTTTCCTGATCGTTTTAACATTACGAGCATTGCCATTAAACGAAATCCGACCAGAATTTTGTGCGTACAAACTTACATTTGCAGTTGGAATGTATGGAAGGACATGGCTTTCGACTGCAATGTTAAGTTTGTTTTGGGTTCATATTCAGTTTCCAATTTTTTCATTAAATTTCAATAAAGCTTCTAAACAAAGGTGAAAATGGTTCTAAACTGTTTTATCTTTGCATATTTATATAGTAATGGTATTATGTAAAATATGTGATTTTTACTGTTTTTATCGATATGCCTATCAGAATAAACATCAGAGTTTTATTACAACTTTTCTTTGTTTGAGACTACCATTATTTTGATTGATTAAATCAAAACTAACCGTTATGAAAATTGCAGTTCCTGGGTTCTAAAAAGTATTGATTTTTGGTATATTTTAAAATTAAAATTACAACCTAAAAGTGCGTAACACTATAATATGTAAGAATTCTTGCGTAAGTGAAAAAAGTCGGGCACAGTCTCCTGACTGTTTAGATCTCACCTAACTTTGTAGATTGTACACATTTTGCACAAGTAGCAGGATTGGATATGCTCCCTATCGATATCGTTATTGTGAACCTATACGGCTGACACAATTATAATAACAGCTACAAGTTACCCTCTTATATATCTTGTAAATATATTTCTCGATGTCTTGTATATATATTTACAACCATTCATTCGACTTGATTTATCAGTATATATTTACGAGTCAAAGCTTTATTTACAAATATAAATAGGCGATTATTATTATTATTCAGTGAAGTGTAAATCTCAGTTAGTCAAAAGTGTAATACCAAACCGTAAATCGAGAGCTTGTATATCTTATTAGATTACCGCCTGAATCTTGTCTTATCACGGTTATTTTTGACTGCGCAAACGTTTAGTGTTCTTTAATTCGTTAAGATAGCTCATACTAAGACGTCGCTTATTATATTACGTCTTGAAAACATGTTGTACCTGATTCCTTTTATCTGTGGATTAACATAAAAATCCAAGTATAGTGAAATATTCGCAATCGATCAAACCCTGGAAGCAACGAAGCGAACCGACGTTCTTTTAAAATTCCTCGAGAAATCTTTTCTACGCCGCAGTATGTTCACATGCTCCTGTTTCCCTGGTTTTTTCCGATGTCGTTCACCCGTAACACCGCTACGGGAACTGCGGTTGCAAGTCGAGCGATGGTGATTTGTAGTGATGGGCTCTTAAGGCGTTATCATATCTCTTTGTAAGAATAGTTTTTAGCCACTACATTTTATTATTTAGTTTTAGAAACAGAAAACGAAATGTTACGCAACTACTTGGTTACTTTCTTAAATATTTATTTATAAAATGGACGTAAGTTGAATTATATAATGAGATACAGAGATCATGAGATAGACTCAGATTAAAATAGGGCCATTACGTAATGCCCATTGAAATATTTCAATTAGTTTCTATGTGAAATCTGACAAGAACAGTTTTGCGTTATCTATGGATATTTGGTTGCAATCATAACATGATGGCAACCATTTTATTAATCTCACCGATCATAGATAGTACTCCAAGGCCTCAATTCATCCTCAAATCTCGATTCGCTGTAGACAGAGGCCATTTCGGGGCATTTGCCATCGAAAACGGATTGTAAAGACATTGAGACCTCCGGTCTGAAGAAATGACGTCCCTTATTCCTGAATCACGCTATCAAAATTTACTAACGATCTTGCATATACTGCTGTTTTTCCCCAAACACAATAAACTAGCCTGACCGAGATCTCCCTTTGCCAAACAGGGAGTTTGAACATAATCTTTGTTTAATTTTATAATTGTATTTCATATATTTTCACATAACTATGTATTCCCCTTAACGCAATAGTTAGTTATATATTTAAACGTCAGTACTTGCAACTAAGTAAGTGTGCGTAACCATCGAACTACGCATCGAAATGGCGACATCGCGAATAAGAAACTTTCAAATTCAGTTTATAAAACATTTTAAGGGTATGTAAACATTAGGCACATTGATTTATAGGTACCTTATAATACCCTCCGTCAGGCGGGAGTCATTTACATTAAAAATAAATAAATTAATAAATAAATCAGTAAATCTCGCCAGCCTCTTCATTGGGCTTAAAAACAATTACTATCATTACTTTCTCCATCCTCCTTTTGTCCGCGACTTAGCTCGCGTTTAATTTAATAATATTCGAATTCTAAAAAAATACCTTTAATATCTAAGAAATCACACATGCTAAGTAATTCGATTCTTTCTTGTAATTTTTACTTATTGGAGTTATGAAATTTTTGACATGAGGAGATTTAGATGATTTTTTGCAACTACATAGAAACATTGTCACCAATCCATTTACTGTCCCACTGCTGACCGCGATGACCAAGTAGAGTTCACATACCTTTTGACACCTTTTTTTAAGAACTCACAGTAAGTAGGTTTCCGCACGATGTTTTAATTCGCCGTATAACGTGATAATAAAACTACTTTATTATGATTATGATTTGAAAAAGTCATAGTTGCGCTTGGGATTTTAACCTGGACCCGCAAGACCCCAATTCTCCCCACTATGCTAACACTGCTTTACTGAAACATTGCTCTGAATTAATACAAAGGATTATTTTTACCACGGCAATGTTAAAACTAAAGTCGTTGAATAATACAGAAAGTTGGTATAAAACACATCGCGTTCTTAAAAGTTACTTATAATTATGACGGTAGTGAGTTATGAAAATTAAGACATTTGCAAAGTGGGTTTTTGCCTAATTAACAATTCAGACTATAATTTTCTGCCATTCAACTTACAGTAGTAGCGATTAAATTTAAATGGCTCACCGCCTTGGTTAGATTACCAAAGCCATACATATACCAGGGCCAATAAAGCTTTGGACATAATTAGTGTAAAGCTCGGTCGGCTTTAAGTTAAATAATGTTATGTATTTATAAATAAATAAATCAGTAAAGTATTGATTTATCTTATCTTAACATATCTTGGAATAATACTCTCATGATACTTTATATCCTAAGAGTATTATTCTCTCCAATGGAGACTCTCAAAAATTAGGATAATAAGGGTACTGAAATAATATTTTTTGTCCATTGACATCTATGATTGAATACAACTAGAACGGGAGTCCTGAAGCCGATTCGATCCGTCGCTACTGTCTGCCTGTGTCTATCTAAACTAAATAACGCCTGGTTTTAGTTTACCAAACCATTGGTGGAAATGGTGTAACATGTGTCAGTATCATTATCAGCTTTATCATTGTTCCTGCTGCGCTCGGGTCGGTAAGAATGACACAATCAATAAAGCTGGCCATGTGCGGATAGCCTTAGAGAATATTTTGTATATCTCACATGTATCTCAGATTTCATCACGATGTTTTACTTCGCTAATAAATCAGATGATGTAATAATAATACGCACATTGTTCAGAATAAGAATTTACAAGTGGGTACCTGGAAATCGAACCTGTGCTCTCCGTAGTGCGACCGCGATTCTTTACCACTGGGCAATCATGTTGACAGGTGCACCACAAAAAAATCTGCCACATAAAAATATTATA
>DWNK01000336.1:0-12286 GCA_018250315.1 Hyalothyrus neleus pemphigargyra | reverse complement strand
TTTAACAAAATATGACTGTAGAGGTCGAAATATCTCAGCACAGGTACGAAGTTATGGCGGCCGCAAAAATGTATATCTGGACCGATGTTCCAGACGTCCCAGATTTACTTTCAGACCCCGACATTATTTTGAGGCGTTTTAGTGTGACAGCCTTCGACTCGGGGTTATTTATGGATAGTCAGGTGTTGTAGGGTTTTCTGAGAATCTTTCGGCGTTGGACTAGGATTTTTATTGAAATAAATGCTAAAGGGGCTATTTTTCGAGGTTTATATACAAATTCGTTTGAAACTCTTTGTAGAGATTTTGTTAATCATATTATTCCCCTGTAGTTTCATTATGTTTTCAAGAATAACGTTAATATTCCTTGCTAGTTGTGTGTAGGTACTAGGTTAAAACGTTTTGAAAAATAACAAGTATATTGATACTCAAAACGTTTAAAAAAACAGTAACAGTTACACCAAAAACTTTACTTATATGATAATCCTATGGAATGTATATAAATATTTAGGTCAACAATACATTTTTATATACCAAATTTTTAGATATCCTTGGCACTGTATATGATTAAATTGCTATGGCAAGCTGATGTACCAGTGATTTTACAAAGGATTTTACAAGGCCTAAATAATTTATTACATTGTTAATGGTTCATTTAATAATAAACGAAATTATTAGTAAATAATTCCTTATGAAGTTAGTTCATATAAAATTATATGTACTTGTCGGTGAATTCGTGGAGGAAATCAATTCAGAATACACATTATACAAATTCAATCCTTTCCCCTATAAGTAACCAACGTGATCTCTACAAACATTTCATACAAGATACAACCGTCTATAGTTTTCTCGTTCAACTGTTACACTCGAAGCATCTGCAGAGGTATTCGGATTGTTCATCGTTCTCATATTGCATTGCGCAAGTTGCAAACTTGATTCTGCAATGGAGTTTCGCAACGATCGCTTGTAGGACGCGAGACTGTACCGTATCTTCGGTTATATTAGAAAGGTGGTAGAACTCGGTAGTTCGAGAGCATATCTATTTCTGCATTATAGTCGCAGTGATAGTGCCGTTTTGTTTTGATGAAGGCAGACAAGGAAATGTTGTCCATGACGACCCCGCAATGGAGACGCACAACGTGCGTAACATATTCTTTGGAAGTTTATCGCTTAACGCGAATAATGGACTTTGTTGATGACGTTGTGACGTCAATGCGTTGAACGTCACTGTTATTTTCGGGGACTCTTTTACTTTTGTAGTGTCTGTTGATATTCCCGATTGTGTGGGGTACATTTTGTACGTGCAAAACGCTTTTTTCAATCTTTTGTTTTTGCTCGGATTAGAATAGTCCAAGTAGAGAAAATAGTTGTCCTATCGAAGACCTGTAGTCCGTGTGGATAAAGTAGCTGGACCACGAATCCTGGTCCAGGTACTCCTGACCCTGGGCCCAGAATTTCGTATTATTCAATTAAGATTATCAGTACGCAAATTATCATCAAACGAACACCAAGTTGTGAAGTTATTTAAGTTATGTTTTCCCCACAAACGTCACTAGATGTCGCTAGTTGGTGCAAATGCAAATGCGTTTCATTGATAAATTTTTGCTAATTATTTGAAGAAGACACGAACTAATATAAAAGAAAATAGTTTAAATAAAACGTATTTATTTAATTATTTATTAAGGTTAATTTCTAGAAGATGCCATGTTTTTGTAATTATTATCTACCCGTTATTAACCACCGCTCTCAAAATGAGAAGGTCTTTTAAGGGAATTAGGTCGTAGTCCACTACGTTGGCTCTTTGGGATTGGAAGACTTCACAAACCTTTAAGGACATATTTTTGAAGTCACAGGCATGTAAGTTTATCTTTCTTTAATATAATTACTTTGTCATGACTATGATTTAGAACATCCAGAGGTGTGCGCCTGGGATTCGAACTCGAATCCCCAGAGACCACAATTCAACCTCTATACTAGCACTGCTTATTATACACAGATAAGTGAGTTGCCAACAATTGTTTGGGCTGATTATAGCACTTAATTGTGTTGGTCGGTTCGGTAACTTCACAAACGGTTTTACCAGATATCGCTTGGGAGCAAAACTAGTTGCTAGAATTGTACAGCGATAAGCCCACATTATTGTGGGACGTTGGGAGTTGTGAAGTCATCATCATCGCGTTGAATGGCGTTGCAACATCGCTTGTTTTGAACGCATTATACAATATGGGTACGTAATCGTGATCTCACATCTAATGCAGTCACATTTGCTGCACGGACACAAGTGTCGTAATTAATATTTCATTAAATTCTGATTCTCATTCTGAGAGGAAACCCGAGCTCAGAAGTGGGACGATAATGGGTTGATGACAAATAGATGTTTAAAATTTATGAAAACGTGAAGTGAAAACTTCGACCTCTTTTAAAAAATATTGCGGCCACGGTGATATATTTTGCATAACTAATATTTACATGGAGTTGGTGTAGATCAGTTTAAATTTATATCCATTATAGTATTGGTTAATCAAAATCTTAAATGAAATATGGCCTTTCCGTCCTTTGCTAGAAGTGGGTGTACATTTCTATGTCTTTACTATTTTCTAGCAAAGGACTTAAGTGAAGAAGATAGTGTTATCTACCAGTTCAAATCACCTGGCGACTTACTTAATACACTTGCGTTAAACTTAACAGCAATTTGAACGAGAGTATTGGCACACGTGGCCAGTGTGGACACAGGAAGTCACTGTTTGCTTTGCGGCGAGGCGTCAGTTCGTTGGGCGACGGCCGCGACTGTTTGCCGATTGTGCCAATTAGGAGTTGTGTTGTGCCGTGTTGTGGTTGCGTTAGTTTTGTGGCTTGTTGCTAACGGTCGGTATAGATTGGATGTATGCATTTCGGTTCTATAGTAGCGTAGTAGTTCGTTTAGCGAAGTTATAGAACGTGTAACTTAAATCTAGAGTGGGCCACTGATGCTAACAACTGAGGTTTAAGATGGTTGCCTCATCTATGAACTGACATCAACCCGTTACCACCGAAACACTAAAAAATGCTTCACGGTAGAAATATGTGCGACGGTACCTTCCGGAACATAACTTACTTGTTGTATTATTGTGTTGTAGGATTGTGTCAATTAGGACTTGTGTTGTGCCGTGTTGTGGTTGCGTTGTGACCTGACATGACATCAATTTTGACAAAACGTATTCTATAATATAAAAATCTGAATAAGTTAGGCCCTTGAGAGCTACTATGCCATAGAACAGGACTTTCTAACCAGGGGAGCACGCCGAGAAGTTATGGGGGGCAATATGTAAACATATTGCCCCCCTTAACTTCTCGGCGTTTTTTACCAATTTACCAATTTAAAATATATAATTTTAATTTTCAAATTGTTTCGACATGTCATAACTCAATACAATACATAACTCAACATGGGCCGCATGCCCCCGCTCCGTCCAACATATAACATTGTATATTTGGGAGGGGGCGAAAATTATTCAGGATCCGAGGAGGCTTAATCAAAAATAGATTGGGAAACCCTGCCATAGACATACACTAATAGACAAACAGACGTATATACGTAGGTTTCAAATACATAAACTTCTATGTTGAGCGTTAAAAATCAATTTCAAACATTTACAACGGTCCGTTGATATATAATTTCTTATCAAATATTATAACCAAGTACATAATGAACCTAAGTCGGCTCGCTATTCAAGATTGGAGGTCAAGTTAAGCCTAAATTAATTATAATAACGGACGGCTAGGTCCGTCCGTTATTATACATTTACAGGACGGATTATATTAACTTAACCTGAGAATATACATCATTTAAATGCAATTTCGTTTGTAAACATACAAAGTAAGCACTATTAGAATTTCTGTGTTTATTTCCACGCAGGGAGCGTGTAAAGTTGGATAAATACATATGTTTTGTTTTATTTATCCAACTTATCACATGACTCGAATCTTTCAGGTTCATGTAGGTCGGAGTTCTATTTGATTTTCTTTAGGAATTTCAGGACATCATTATGTAGCATTCATTGAAGGTAATCGAAAGATGGAATCATTGGTCTCCGAGATGAAATTTCTGTTTTTTGATACGGAACCCTAAAACTTCAACGGAGAAACATTTTTATGTTGATAATTTTTAAAATATTTTTTTAATTAGAAAATTCTCGTTGCGGTTTAATTTCTAATCAGAATAAACGTAGCCACAAAAAAAGTAGCTACAAAAGTCTTAATGAGATAAGCAATTAAGCTTACAAACAAAACGGCTTTATTTAATGCGTAATGAAATTACACAAACGTACCGACCGGGCAGAGGATTCGTTTTGTAATAAACCAATTAGTAAGGTTTTACATTTGCATCGCTTCAATCAATTCCCCGCTTATTTGTCCACAAATTAAGGTAATGAATCATTTTTGTACATGTTTTTCAAGACCATTTTGTTTGAAGACTTGTTAAGGTACAGAGCTGGAATTCGTTTTATGAAATTCGAATTTATGAAAGCCGTGCTATAAAAGTCCTAACGTTACAAACTTTACCTTAGACGAAATGCAGGGCTTGGCCGTGTCATTACCGTCACATATTACCCCCATCATGTCATGGGCTTACGGTATGGTAATAAAATAAATATTTAAGTTAAATATTTCTATTCGTTAATTTTCCCTTTCCCAGTTTGTAAAATTTACCCCTTTCCTGCCACTGATTCAATTGAAATGAATACTAAAACCTCCAAATTAAAGCTTAACAAAAAGACAGATGTATAAACAAGCAGATTCATAAATGATTAAATAAAAATCGCAACTACATTAATTGTTATTTATTTTTTGTGTCTATACTATCCAAAACACGCATTATTCTTGTGCATACAAGCGTAGAAAGTGTATGAAACAATACACAACACATAAATCACTCAAGTAACGCCCACAGTCGTACACGATACACGATCCAATCAATCCCTCTCGTGTTTATCCACAAATTAAGTAATGTATTCATTTTTTACCGAACGGTGTGTCTGACGTCGGTCATGGGTGAATTACGGGTGAAATTAAATTCGGCTCGTGCCACCGAAATCCATTCGGCCTTTTGAATAATGCATACGGCTTATTGGAGTGAACGTACCAACGAAATATACGAATACTTCATGCATTCCAAAAGCTATTGTTCTAAAAAATCGTATCGTACATCTAAACAATTAATTCGCGCGCGCGTTACATCACTCGTGAAATCGAGGTTTAATTGAAATACAAGGTAAGGGGATAGTCTTACGCACGGCGAAGAATTAGTTGGCGATTAAATTGTCTACGATCATCATTAAATAAATAGGCAAGGATAAAACTGTTCAGAATGAGTCTCTTCGGTGTAAGACAACCGTTTTTTCTTTCTTTCTTTAGTAGAAAAAAATAAAAACCTTTGGATGCGTGCGCGCGTGGTAAAAATTTTTAGGAGATTTCGTTAGTATTATTTTTTTTGTGCGTATCCTTAATATTTTTTAAAAATCTTAGTATCCTAAGTTGTTTCTTAGAACATTAGGTATCTGCCAGTGAAAGTCCCGTTAAAATCGATCCAGCCGTTTCGGACATTAGCCGGAGCAAACAGACAGACAGACAAACAATTTAACAATTGGTTTTTTGTCCTATGTATCGTATATACTTTCATATGCGTTGAGTGAAAAGCTGCTATTTTGATACAACAAACAGACACTACAATTTTATTTATTTCTATAGATAGATGGGTGAAAAATTAATACCTTTATCTATTAAAACATCAAATATTTTTAATTCGCATTCTATTCTAATGGAAGCCATGAACCAGACTTCTTTTTTTAGGTGTGTTAAATGAAAACTGTTTTTTTTATTGTCGGCTGCTACCGTTTATTGTAATCCATTAATCAACCGTCGACCCGCTTAATACGCGACACGGTGAAATATGTAGGTGTTAAAGTCGAACCGCCAATGTGTTTAGCCACACACGGTTTACACTAAATCATTGCGGATTTTTGTTAAAAGACGTGTTGTTTAGTTATTAGTGTCGACTTTGAAGCTTTAATTGTATGGGTTGCTTTTTATTTACGACAGGGTATTTTTAGACGTAACAAAATTGCAAAAATCGGTATCCTAATCCTATTCAGTCTGTCTGTCCGTATGGTACTGTTACCAGAGAGAATTACTCTTCTTAATTTCATTAACTTTGTAACATTGGTTCAAGTTAGCAGTCAACGCAGCATAGTTCTGATGTTATATAATCTAATTTTATTATTTTACGCACGCCGTATTATTGCTCCAATTTATTCTATATCTATGTTTAATGAACGCATTGTCCTTCCATTAAAAATTAAAGGAATATTTTGATAAAAAAATTACATTTTATTTATTGATTATATCGTAAGTATATCGTGATCTGATTAATGTACTAGTAGAACGCAGCTAATTAAATCGGCACCCTATATACAGAATATTTAGATTGTATTTCAGTACATACAATTTATATACTTAGAGACAGATAAAGAAAAAAATATACATCAATACAGAATGACCACAAATGGCAATCGCTAATGATTTCTAAGGGGTGTTTGTTTGCTCCACGATTCTAATTTCTAAACAAAGGGATTAGAAATTACCTAATTGCACAGGCTAGGTTCGATGCATGAGCAAGTTCCGTTGCGTTTCAGCGACGTAAATCCTACTGAAGTACTATGCCGACAGTTGTAGTGTGTTGTAGTGTATATGATATATAGGAACATAGTTCTTGTAATGGATAATATAAATCTAAATAAACATAGCGATAAAATGACACATATTTAAATCTATTTATCCATGTACGGTAGGTCTGTTTGTGGTGCCGGTTTAAAGTAAAACTGCGGCTGCCATGCAAATGGTTCGAAATATCGGCATACAAAAAAAACGCTTAATCGTGAGTACCCGTTCATAATATAAAAACCGGTCATGCATGAGTCACACTCTCACACGAAAGGTTCCGTATCATCGTATATATATTTTTTAAAATATGTAGTGTCACTTTGTTTTATTTTAATTAAGTATTTTTCCTGTCTTTCGAAGCATCTTGCAGCAGCTTTTTATGGCGGTAATATGTATGATATTACAAGTTATTTAAAGGTAGTATTTAAAGATAGTGCTGTAATTTTCTGGTTAGAAAGGCACGATGCATAATGTCTGTCTTTTAGTCCGCAAAATTAGAAACGCATCCGTGATTGCCTTTAAGGAGTCCATGTTCTGTTTTAACTTGGTTACAAATGTCCATCAGTGACTTAGCCTAAGTTCACCTAAGATCATTACCCATAGTAAGAGTTGTAATGAACAAATGCTCGATACACTATTTCGTATCGACTCCCGATTCGCCTATTTTATTAGCTAAGCGAGTTATCGACTCGATGAACGAGTCACTTAGCCAATCAAAGAGTTGGAACCGGAAGTTTTCGTTTTCAATGATCGAGTATCGAGATCGAGTCGGAAACGAGCAAAACTTGTACTAAGGATACAGGTGGACTCGAAGCTCGTTCGCCGCGATACGATAGTCCGAAGGAGTGGACTCAGTTACGAAGGAGGCCGTGATATTGTGTTTTACATAACTGGTAATGTCCTGGTTACCGAAACGGGTCGCGGCGGGCGCGGAACGAGTTTGTCGTTCTTGTGTAATAATGCTGTTCACAGTCTTGTGAGACACTGACTTAAGTGGTTTAGGTAAGACTGTTTGTTTATTTATGTACGCAATATCGTGAACCCGAGGTTCATTAATTGCGAGTTCGAGAGCTGAAATTTAGAGAATGCTAAAAATAAAATAATAACTAACGAAAATGAAAGTATTTTAATATAATTATTTATTTTCACCTATTAGGCACCTACGATGATATTTATTTATCCTTAACTTTGAAGATACTTATTCATAAAAAAACACAAGTTATTATTGTTTATAATAAATATTATATTATGTAGATAACTTGTAAGGAAATCGGTTAAGTAGCGTTAATTTCTAAAATAATATGTCAGTATAATGCGACTATACAATAAATCGGATAAGGGTTGAATTTATGACAAATATCTGATTTCACATCAAAATTCATAAGTGTGTAAAGAGAACAAAGCTGTCAGTAATGAATGGAAGTACATAAACAATAGACTCAATTAGACACAAATCATTAAGTAAAATCAATCTAAAAAGCTAACAACACTTTACCCCACTAAAAGTGAAGTTTGCCCCAGTAGCAACGGACAGGCGGCGACCGCAAGACATCGCGGCTTCGAATTGCGTGTGAAACATGCTGGAATACCACGAATCCTGTTAAAAGCCAAATTAAATCAACCATGTTTTAAGCGCTTAGTATCCGTAAATGAGAAGCAAAAATTCAATGAAACGCTAGAAATCATTTACAAAATCAACCTAACAAGCTGACATTGTGAGATAAAGTGCTGGAATATGGTTCTGATGCTTTTGTAAGCCGAATTAAATTATGCTGTCAGTCACGTAGAGTCCTCCTCTATTATTACTGTTAAAGCACAATATAAAAAAGGTTCCAATTAAACGCTAGAATCATTTAGTGAAATCGACCTAACTAGAGAACGCTTTACTCCACTTAGAGTGAAGTTTGCCCCAGTAAGAACAGACAGGCAGCGACCGCAAGACAACGCGGCGTCGAGTTGCGTGCAAAGCATAGAAACTTACTGGAATACCACGATAATGCTTCACAAGCCAAATTAATTCAAGCTGTCAATCACGTTTTAGTGCTTAGTATCCGTTAATGAAAAATAAAAGTTCATTAACCCGATAAATTCATTTACGAAATCAATTTAACTAGCTGACATCGTTTTAGCCTACTTATAGTGAAGTTTGCCCCAGTAGTAATGAGCAAGCGGTAACAGGAAGACAGCGCGGCTTTAAGGTTCTTGCGAAGTATGTACCGCAATAAGGCTCTGACGCTTTTTAACGAAATTAAATCAAGCTGTCAACCACGTTGACCTAAAGCGCACAGTAAATTAGAAAACAAAAATATTAATTAAAACGATCAAAACTATTCATAAAATCAACAAGCTGAAATGGTTATACTCTGCTTGAAAGTAATATGCGGGTGGTATCCTAACGACATGGCGACTTCTGACTTGAACCAATCAGGTAGGCATAAATCTTCTACATCTTCTTCATTAACATAATGAAAAAAAAAATCAATGAAACGCTAAAAATACAAGCAAAATAAATCTCAAAAGATAAAAAGGCTTTAGGTACAAAACTTTTTTGTTTAATTTTTTTATTTACACACAAAACAATACTTACGAGTATTACGAGTATCTTTTTCCGGCGTCTGTCCGTGGCTTGGCTCACAGAAAAAGTGACATCAGTGCATGGATTGAATTTTACAATAGCGTCCATTTTACCATTACTGTCCCACAGCTGGGCACTGGATGAAAAGGATTAAGCTATAGTGCATACATATCGATATACATATAGATTTTTGATTGACTTATATATAACTTTCAGAACTTTTTTGTCAATCTTGCAAATGTGTAAGTTTCCTCACGTCGTTTTCCTTCACAGCTAAATCATGTGATAATAAGTTACTTGCACGCACACCTTAGGTACCCTGGAATTAATAACCGGACCCCTCGGAGCGAATACGCAATTTTTAACCGACTTCCAAAATGGAGAGGGTTATCAATTTGATGTGATTTTTTTTTACCACTAGGTCTACTACTATCGTTGCTTTTACATTGAGATATATTCGTACGTAGACTTGTCGTCTTGAGTCTAGTTCGTGCAAAGCTATATGAAACTATAATATATTTTAATGATCTCTCTTCACACTTCATATGAAAAAGATTATTTTTTCTAACGTTTGCACGTTTTTAATTATATAAGAAACTGCACAAACTCGCGCGGACGTGTTTATTGTGTAATCGATTTATTTTTAAAATTTACGGTGCGATATTGGTTACGTGCTTCTGTTGCTATTTGTGTATTGTACTGCGACCACAATAAATGATCGGTAAGTGAGATGAAATAAATAATTAATCAGTATTGTATGCTGGACAAAAATAAATTTTACAACCATTTAAACAAAAAATCATTTTTGAGGGACTATTTATTAATATCTTTTGAATTTCAAACGAATAAGAGTGAATCGAGCGGATTAGAAATGAATCATTGACATATTTTCCTTATTTGTCACTATCTAGGTTGTCATTTTTGGTTATTACATAAATCTATTATTTTTCTAGTAAGTGATAATTATGGGTCGATGAGACTTATTACAGTTCCTATGCACGTATCAGAATAATAAGATTTGTACTCTAAAGGATAGTCTTACTTTTTACTATCTTACTCTTACTAATAATATGATAATGCGAAAGGTCGTTTGGATGAAAGGAATTTGTACATTAACGGCTGAACGGCTTTAGATAAAAAAAAATTGTATCTTTCCCGGTAGCAGGACCAAGTGGGATAATTTAAAGTCCACGCGAGCGAAGCCGCAGGCGGATTGTAAGATATACGGATTAGGTATTTCTTGTATCTCAATGTATACTAATCTCCTTGGTGTATTTAATAAGGTATTGTTATAGTATATATAAACAATAAATCGCTCGAATGAAGCTGTTCACATAATTGACATCGAACTTCACTTGGTAAGTTCGTTTGATTTTCAATCGTTATACCGTGCACACCAAGTGCGATTTGGTATACTTGTGTTGACTCTACATAAAGTACCTTTCACTAAATGTCAACACGGCGGTTGTATCGGAGAGCTAATTCTCTAATTATTACTGTCTGTACCGATGTGTGACCGTACTAATTAGACGCTGCGGTCACTGCCGTTTGATTTGCAGCATTTTGTTGTTTTGCCATAAAACCTTGCCAATTAGCGGTTCGGCAGTTGCCGTGTGATTTATGTGATTAGGTAAATGATACCGTGTGGTTATTTCAGCTATCTAATGTGTAATTATTGGAATGTGTGTTTGTGTGTCGGTGCGTGACTATCCCAATTAAGAGCTGCGGTTGTTATCTATTGTTTGAGTGTAGAATTAAATTGCTAACGATTTTTTATTGTTTTATTCTTTTAATTTGTGTTATAATTGTGTGTACCTTATTTGGTTGCTCAAAGGTTTTTGTTTTTATTCATAATGTATGTGAATGAATGTGAATTGGTCTGCAATTTAATTGATTACAATATTAGTAACGCACATGACGAATTGAAGTATTTTATAAATTTGCCTGTAAAGACAGTTAAAAGCAGTTTTTCAAAAAGTTCCGAATAAATAGCGCAAATAAATTTGTTTTTCTTGTCAATCATTATTTAAATCGGTCCCGTTTTTCTAAATAAAAAGACGGACGGACAAAAAAATGCTTAAACTTTAAATTTTACAAAAATATGTAATATAAATATAATAATTTTATGGCGATGGTGTTCAATAGAATCAAAAACCGTTCGCACAACCTTTGATCATCGATTTCCTGTCGCCATCCAGCAACCAAGCGGAACTTTTACGTATTCAGATCTTGTTAAGAATTTCCAATTTGTCAAGTTATCAAACGCCATATCGCCCGTAAACTTTCTGAGAACAAAGCCCACCTCTTAAAGTCATTTACTACCTATAATAAACTTAAAAGGATACCTTTCAATCGACGAGTCGCTTTCTCTTTGTAGCCGTCGACCCGGATATAATAAATAGGCATTTACAAAGTGTCCTTTTGTTTAATATTTGTTGCTATGTACTTAGCTTTATATGTACCTATACTAGATGACCCGGCAGACGTTGTCCTGCCCATTCCAATATGTGACACAATGCGTTGTTTTACGATAGAAAAAAATCACCTCAATTCTATTTTACCTGAACCATCCTTATAATACACGAAATCTACATTCCACGTAAGTCCCTCTTTAAACATTTTAGGTGCGCATAATTTTTAATTCGTGATTTCTCCTAAACTATTCATATATATGACCGATATTATGTATAATCAGGTAATCCGCATCAAAATCCGTTGCGTAGTTTTAAAGATCCAAGCATACATAGGGACAGACAGCGGAAAGCTTTGTTTTATACTATGTAGTGATAAATCGCTTTGGTAGTAAAGGATAGTCACAGGCACATATAAATATCAGAGACCTTTTCAACACCGTGAGTGAAGTAACGCATCGCTGGGTTTAAAATAGAGTTTTTTGCGCCTTTTTGTAATAAAATGTCACATATATTCGTATATATGTGACAGGGGAAGGACGAAGAATTTTATTATATTTCTATTATTAGTCGGTCTGAGCCATAAATACAAATATACATTATC
>DWNK01000335.1:0-12287 GCA_018250315.1 Hyalothyrus neleus pemphigargyra | reverse complement strand
GTCTAGTAGTGCCATCGTTTCAGTTTCAGGCTTACAACTCTTTGTACTAGAAGTTAAGTTTGAGTTTACACCAATAGATGGCGTTGTTTACATATTACATACATATGGCTACATTTGCTTTAATAAAAGGACTTGTTAAGTTTGGAATAAACAGTATTGACTAATTCTCGGGAACTTGGTGTTAGAATTATTTAAATTGGCTTGAAGCCAGATAGATTGCTAAAATTAGTTCAGGTCTAGCGGTGTAAATTACACGGGATGGGGGTTGTCGTGATAATGACAACATATTAGGTACTTGCCTTGACTTGCCAAAGAGAACCACTGAACCACTCAAGGTAACTCATTTGTTGGTCGTGCGACCTTCCTGGCTAGAGACTACTACCAAGTCCACGTCAATAGCGACTTGTCGTTTTCCGATAATGTGCCTCAGAGTCTCTTTTCTCACCCTTCCCATCCTTCCTATCCAATCCCATCCATTTTCCCTTCAAAGCTGCCGTATCATTGGCGACTCCTCTGGAGTTGCAAATCTTCATAGGGAGCGCTGACTACTTACCATCAGGTATCGCGACTGCCTCTTTGTTTGTGTTAATCAGGGGCCTTATTCGCTATGACACGTGAATATGAAAACGTGTGATGTCAAAACGAGCTCAAATCTAAAACATGGTTCATGGTTCAAACAATTCTCGTAATGCAACTGAACGCGTTTAAAAAAATTACATTTGCAAACAGAATACCATTTCAGGAATATTCTACAAGAAAAACTTAACGCGTCTGCGTTACGTCTCTAGTCTGTCATAGCGAATAAGGGCCCTGAGTTTACCTATACAAAGTATTAAAATAAACTGTTACGTTAATAGATGCAATGCGAATATTACATTATATTTTAAACTTGTTATTTATTGTTGTCTGCACTAGATAGATATACTTTTGAATGGCTAATAATCCTTTTGAATATTAATTAGATTTGATTATCGTTTAAGCTTGTAGTAAAATTACAATATAATAAAATCCAGTTTTACTTACAAAATGTGGAATTTCAAATTTTAACACTTAACTTATTTTTGATTATTACTGGCCGTCTAGTGTCTTCGGGTATAGAGTAATAATTTGAAGGCCGAAATCTACCGTTAATTGCGACTTGTCGTATTCCTGTAGTGCGTCTGAGAGCCAGATTCTCCCTTCCCATCATTCCCATCCTGTTACGGTGCGTCTGTTGGCGTATCCTCAGATCCTGTCCTGTCCTCAGATCCTCGATAGGCGGGACTTGCATCGTAAAACCCATATTGCTCTTCAAAGCCACCGAAGCATTGGCGCGCCTAGTGTTGCAAATGTTTATAGGCAATGAAATACTTACCATCAGGTAACTCTCCTGCCGCTTCGCTAGGCATTATATTTGCCACTCGCTAGTGATGCAACGATTGCGTAAAAGTTACGCCCGCGACCATAAATTCTCTTTATACCTAAATTATTGTTTACAACCCCGGCACGTCTCTGTTCTATCGCGTAAACTGCTAACGTTTCTGGATGTTAGCGATATAAGCGATTGCTTTGTTCCTTCCGTTTCCGAGATATAATCCAGCATTGTGTAACTTTTCAGGGTTCTGTAGCTACGAGTCAAAAACCGGCCAAGTGCGAGTCGGACTCCCACAAGAAGAGTTTCGTACAGCTCAACAACATTATAAACTATTTAAAAAAAAAAGTAGTGTAATTTTATTATATTTTCATTAAGTGCTTTTAAAATTGCTAATATTGAAAAGCATACATTTTATGCTTGCAATATTAGCGACTTGAAATATGTTTTGGGCTTTTACCAGAGATCAATATTTAATTTATTTTATTACACAGTAATCTGCTAAAGTCGGTCGACCAAAACCAAAACTACGCTGAAATAAGTGAACAAAGATAAGACCAGCTAAACCAGTTTGGTGGATACAAACCAAAATCTAGATGAAAACTAACTCCGTATAGTTCTGTTGAGTTGAAAGCAGTCAACAATATTGAAAACTAGTTAGCAGCAACGTTCAACTCCTTTATAACTGCTACTTCAAAATCATAGACCGCTTGAGACACTCGACGACACTCGCCAGAGCGGCCTGTACACTATTATAAATTTATCGTACAAATTACTTGCTTTGATAAATCGAACGTTGAAATTTCAGACCACGACGGATAAAAGTGTCAACCAAAATAAGTATAATCTCCTTGAGTCTTGAGCACACTGTTCATTGGTCGGTTGGACTTAGACCGATGGATGCATGAATTTGAATGAAATCACTTTCATATTATTCGGATATCGGATGTATCGGACACCTGTGGGCTGTCGAACGATAATGTTTATATGTGTGCTATAAGTTTCACTGCATTTCTTCTGTGTCTGACAAAAAAGCGGCCGCTTAGTACTTAATAAAAGATTTCAAAAAAGGAGGTTATAAATTCCTGTGAATTTGCTTTTTTTTTTTATTTTGTCAAGTTTATTTAAAAACATATTATGCTTTGAAAATATTTTGACAATTCTTTAGGCCACTTGATCAACTTTCTTAATTTGTTTGTGGAAATTAAATCGTATTTTAACATCCATACTTTGTTCATATCGCTTGGGGATTTTTTCTAAATTTTATCATACTTGCGATATATTTAAAACAAAGTTCTCTATTTAAATTCAAGTTTTTTTTATAGTCTGTCATAGTATCTTTTATAGTAGATACGACTTTCCCAACGCTTTTGAGACTAAATAAAAGCTTTAAATTACCGAATCGGATGTCGTCTACTAGTGCCGATACCGTATCGGATAATCTGAAAAGTAACTTTTGATTCACGACTAATATAAAATAAATGTATCGAATGGAATGGAACCTAATGGAAAATAAATATATCGAATTAATCACACGTGTATGTAAGATGTTGAATTGTTTTAACAGTGATGAAAGTGCGTTTTGGAAAGTGCGGGAAAATCAGCGCCATTTTGAATTCGATTGCACCGATGCAATTGTTAAACCCTACGGTTTTTGTGGAGGAAATGAACTTTATTATTAGAAAGCGATGTTAAAACATAGAAAATTTAATTTGTGGTTGGAATTGTGGTTTTTTTTAAGTGCAAGCAAAACGAAGAGGTAGGCGAGATACCCGCTGGTAAGTAGTCACCGCCGCCTATGAACATTTGCAACACCAGAGGGAACGCCAATGCTCGCTGGTTTAAAAGGGATGGAATGGATGGGAAGGATGGGAAGGGTAGGAACACGAAAAATCGCTATTTACTAGACTCCGGCCAGACGGTGGTCGCTAGCCAGTCAGGTTACCACCAGCAAACTCTCTTCTTTATGATACCCGGGACGCTATGACAATCTTGCTGGTTTAGTTTCATTAATAAAAGGCTTAGTTACATCATTATAAAAAATCGGTGTTAACTAAAAAAAACTTAATATTGCAGAAGAAAAACACATAATATCCCATACATTCCAACAGCAAATATAAGTTTATCCGCAAAATATTCGATCGAACTCGACTGATGGGCGATCACCCGTCTACAAAAACGCATTGTCTACATTGATTAAAACGTCAATACGAGCTCTCAATATATTCGGTATATTTTCACGTGTGGAAACCTTACCGGAAGTACACACTATGGATTTTATCGTCAATAATCAATCATCGGCCCCGGCGTTAACGTCAGTGAGATACCGTTAACGTTCACGTCATAGGGTGTTAAAATAATACCTTCATAAAATCACATCTGTTTTTTATGGTTACGAGATTCATTTTTGAGCTATAAGCGGTTCAATTTTGTGTTATACGCTATTGAAGTCTTGCAGTAAAGTTGGACTAGAATAGCAACACTCTCCCTTTTGTTACGTATATCGTAGGAGGATATCTCCAGGAAATGGGCTGCAGTGTCTTCCAGTGTACTATTAGCACGCACGACTTTCAACTTTCAACGACTGTTCAATTTTGGAGTTATAAGCTATTGCCGTACACTACTTTCGTGATAACTACAACTTGAATCATCTCGGGAATACGCCCAGCAATGGACCAAGGCTGATGAATATAATCAATGCGTTATGCCTGCAAAATGTGCTGTCTATTTGACTTTTGGAATTTCCCTTCTATCTAAAGAAATCCGTTGCAATTCTTGAGAGGTTTGATTCTGTAATCGACTTCCTGTAATACTTCTGTGGTATTTGATGCCGTGATACACCAAAACCACTTAAACAGTGGATTTACATGATCATGATCCTACCTTAAGAAAACTTGTGCTGTGAATATCATGTACCTAGGCAAACTCAGATACATACTATAACTTCAAGATCAAGAAGTGTAAACTAATAACGTCACTTCTGTCACATAAAAACATATGTAGGACTCGAACAACTACTTCTAAATACGGAAACATTACAATACTGTCTTTGCAAATGTGAAATGCAAGGCGCGCAGGTTTCCGAGAATGTTTATAAAAAACTTTTACTGCGACGGCGACGCCCTCGTAAATGCGGCTTTTGGATTTGCACCAACACCGCCACTTCCTATGATACAATGTTAGATGTTTCTAGTTTGGTTATGTTGTAGAGAAAATGAATAATAGGGCATTATTCATATACCATCGTGTGAGCTGACTGGCTAGCGACCACCCTCAGGCCGGAGTCTACCGTCAATAGCGATTTGTCGTGTTCCGGTAGTGCGCCTGAGAGCCAGAGCCCCTTGTCTCACCCTACCCATCCTTTATATCCCATCACGTACCTTTTCCCTACAAAGCCGGCGAGCATTGGCAACTCTGGTGTTGCAAATGTTCATAGGCGGCGGTGACTACTTACCATCAGGTACCTCGCCTGCCTCTTCGTTTGGCTATAACAAAAAAAAACTGCCCGGGTAGTTTGAAGAATGTTTATTATGAGAGGCAAGTAAATATTGAATAAATTTATATTATATTTATAAAATAATACGTGTTACATCAAATTCTTTTAGTGTGTATGTGTTAGACTCAAGGACTGAATTCGCACATTGAGCGAAAAAACTGTTCACTACGTTGTGATCACTCTGAAATATCGACACCGCGAAATTCATATCGAGGGTATTCTAAAAACAGTTACAACCCGTTGTGGCAAACTGAAGATCCAAAGCGAAATTCGTTCTGCAGCTATTATGAAATTCGACCACAACGCGTTGTGGCAATGAAGCAACCCTACGATGCATTTGGAACATCAACTAATTAGCAACCCCGATAGAATACCTTAAGACACCATGATAGATCAGTGGTTTATCATATTGGCCTATCATATTAATTTGAAATCGTTTTTGGTCAGCTTGGTGGTTTAAGCATCTTATGCTATCCGTACTCTCCGAGAACTGAGCCCAGCAGTGACACAGTCATGAGTTGATGACGATGTTGAGAATAGAAAAGTTAAGTGCGGGAATGTAGGTGTATTTACATAATTTCATGAACGACCCGAAACCCTGACCTAATACACTTCGGATATGAGCCGGCGTTTACTGTTTAAGCGTACGTCCACACGAGGAAGGAAGGTATTATCCGGATAGCTCGTTGTTGCAATAAGGATGGTAGTAACTGCTTTAGTATGATACTAGTTTCCGCCCGCGGCTTACTTCGCGTGGACTTTATAATATTAGTACGATAAGCAAATATAAAAAAGCAATGGTAGCGTAGTGGTTGAGAATTGTGGTCTTGTTCCGGTGGGTCCAGGTTCAAATCCCAGGCACCTCTGACTTTTCTATGTCATGTGCGCATTACAAAGTAGTTATCACTTGCTATACGGTGAAGGAAAATCGTGAGGAAAACTAAATACCTGAGAGTTCTTAAAAAAGTTCTCAAAGAGTATGTGTCTGTGTGTCGTTGACCTGTTTTCTCACGATGTTTTTCTTTCGAACAAAATAAACTATATGGAAATCGAATCATCCGTTTAGGAGGAATTGTATCTCCTGAACGCATATAAATGCCACAGGCAGACACATAGGTACACACATACACACTACAATTTTTTTCAACGCAGAGATACATTAGCTACGTATCTCGGAAATTTATGAAATTTGCGCGAAAATCGAAATCCAAAAAGCTCTTATAAAATAAACTTTAAGCTTTAAGGGTTGCTTTTGCTCGTATTCTTGAGTCTAAGAAAAGTGGGTTAATAGCTTATAAAAGCTAATCGCCTTTCCGCATACATTTTTCTACGTGTTTCAAGAGACAAGAAATTTTATCCTTTTTTGAAAATGAGTCTACTTTGATAGTAAATATATTAGTGTGCTTAAATTTTTAAATCAAAATGCAAAAAAAAACTGCAGATTAAATTTAAATTTAATTCGTATTAGTCGTCATACTGGTGTAATTTAAAAAAAATAAGGTTTTATTTTTTATTGTGCGTTGTGTGTGCTTATTTCTTACTTAGCCATAAGGACTTCTACAAGATTTCGGATTATTTAGAAGACAAAACAGTTTGTGAAGACAAAATAAATCTATTAAAATGTTAAAGTGTAGCGTGCCAAACAAACAACTGATTAGTAACTTGTAAAGCAACACACTGGAGTTATAGTATTATTTAAATATTGTATCAAATAAATGGCATTAAAAATTATCAAAAGAAAAGAAAAAAGAAAAGCCTGTTGAGTTTCTTGCCGGATTTTCTCAGTTTTGGTCGCGTTCCGATCTGGTTGTAGATTTAGACAATATGCAAGCGCCACCGTAGGCCTATGATATATATGATATAAATGAGTCTGAATTTGAATTAAACTGATTAAACATTTTAATGTGAATTGCTTTTTCTCTAAGGTGTAAATATAAGTTGCGCACCGCTGACTTTTCTAAAACATGTATTATAGAGTAATTATTCCTTGTACTTTATCGATAAAGGAAAATATCTTAACTGAACCTATACTTGCCAGTTCTAAATATGTTCTCAAAGGTGTGTGAAGTCTATCAATCTGCACTTGGCTAGATGGTACCACTCTGTTGGTGGTAAGGTCCCATCGTGTGACCTGACTGGCTAGCGACCATCCTCATGCCGATGTCTACCGTCAATAGCAACTTATGGTGTTCCGGTAGTGCCTGAGAGCCAGAGACCCTCTCTTCCCACCCTTCCCATCCTTTATATCCTGTCCTGCCCCTTTTTCCTTTAAAGCCGGCGAGCATTAGCGATTGCAAATGTTCATAGGCGATGGTGACTACTTACCATCAGGTATCTCGCCTGCCTCTTCGTTTGGCTTAAAAAAAAAAATCACACATAAAAAAATAAAATCGTAACTTTGATTATAACATCAAAAATTCTATTACATCGAAACATCAAATATTCCATAATAGAATAGTACATGAATTTTTCACGTGGGCCTTACATATAAGCGTTGAGACTTCAGAGTTTTTAGTTTTCTATCTATTATTCTCAATAACAACTGCCAATTGAGTTCTCCTATTATATAAAGGTAAAATAAATAAATATTTTGGGACAACTCACACACGGCCATGATCACAAACTACGCAGACAACTGATACACATACACATATATTTCCAAATATACATACTTATATAGATAATTTACACCCAGACAACAAATACTCATAATCGTCACACAAATATTTGTTCTGGTGGGACTCGAACTCACGACCCGCGGCGCAGCAGTCAGGTTCACTAAGCACTAGACCAACGGGCCAGTCAAGGTCAATCAATCCTAATACCAGAACTACCACCCGTAGAAAGAAGTAAGTTTTAAAACATTTATTTGCATACCATTAATTGTAGTAGAAGATAAAACAACAGAAAAATTAAAACAAAACAAAGCTAAAACAAAAATATGCTTGTAAAGAATTTATAATAATGTCTTACTAGTTACAACTATCTTTAAATCAGAACATAGCAGTCCTATACTGCTGACTTAAACTGCAGAAACAACGTTCGTAAAATGAATACCACCAGGTATTAATTTTAGATGTGGTTTGTCTACGTTGGAAGCACTGAACATCATCAAACAACATCAAAGTCATGGAAATTCATAAAAGCTGAAACTCAGTAACTCCTGCGTTAAAATACCATCAAAATAGACAGTAATGAGTATTTAGTGCGTACCATCAGGTGGTATATTTGTCTCTTCGCTAAATTTAATAAAAATAAAGGCGCGTAAAAAATAAAGATTACTAATGGATCAATAAAAAACAGAATTATTCCCAGCAAAAAAAACAATTGCGGCATGATATAACCAAAAATCGAATATTATTTTTAACTTTTAAGGTGGTTAAGGTTTTAAGGTGGTAAGCTCCCAGGCCAGTATACCGTCAATAGCGACTTATCGTGTTCCGGTAGTGCCTTAGAGCCAGAGTCCCTCTTCCCACCATTCCCATCCTTTCCATCACATACCATCCCTTTTCCCTTTAAAGCCGGCGAGCATTGGCGATTCTTCTGATGTTGCAAATGTTCATAGGTGGCGAAGACCACTTTCCATCAGGCCTGCCTCTACGTTTGATTGAAGCATAAAACAAAAACTTCAAAGCTAAATCCAAAACAAAAACTTAAAAGCAGAAATCTTAAAAGATATACAAAAATTACAACCTTATTATGTTAATACGGGACCTTCTGAAAAAATAGTACACAGTATCTACAATTCAAATGGTTGCAACCCCTTTTAGCCTACTGCTCGACTTGTCTCCCCCACTAGGAAGGCCTGAAGCATTTTCCACTACGCTACTATTCTATAATCCAGATTAAATACTGCTCGAAAGGGTACGTCATTATACCTTATACAAATATTTCCTTGCACAATATAATACTATATAGTACCGTATACTTTATTGAACACAATAAAAAATATACACATACCAAATCAACTTTTAAAAAATCAGACCGAAGGTTGTCTTATTGGTTTACCCAGCGATCTCTTTCAGAAAGCCTTTGAGTACAGAAAAATGCTTCGAGAAATGAGGGGAATGAGAAATATATTAATAGAATATTAACATTATTAATAAGTATATATTCTTACATTATTTAATTCGAATTTAAGTATAAATAGTGGTAATTCAAATGTAATTTTTACTTTTTATACTTTTATAAAAACTTCGTATGATTTAGTTATGGTTACAATTAGTGCATTTGATCATCACGACAATTTAAACGTTTGAAGCACAACCACAACTATACGCTGTACTAAAACAATAGCGTAAAACCGCTTGTAGAATGAAGTTTATTAAGCGCAGTCTACATCCTGGAAAAGTTCACGCGCAACACGAAATAACCTATAAGCTTCAAAAGCTTTCAACTCTGAAATTGATTAAATATTATTATTACATTTTTGCAGCGAGCGGAAGACGCGGTGGAGGGGCGCGGGGCAATATGGCCGCGATTACGTCACTTTCACAGCGGTACATATACGTTTGGAATTAGATCAGTAGCTTTGCGCCCGCGGTCGGGAATGGGTGTGTTACGATGGATGCCGTTAATACGCGTATTACGTATTTAGTGTTACGTTTTTGTGATATTTTATTTATTTTAGCCGCCAAGGGATTTCAAAGTAAGTTTTCATTTATTTTCTATGTTTTTGCGTGAGTGCTTTTTTAAAAGTATGTAAGTACATTTTTATATTTTTTTTATTTGTAAAGTTGCAACCTTTTTAGAGTGTGATTTTTAATGAGGTTTTCCAAGGCGCTACTGTGGTTCGAATTTTATATTGATGCACATTAAAATATAATAAAATTTACGACATATTGTTGCTTGCGGTCAAAGGAATTAAATTGTATGGCGTTTCAAGCGCACTTCAGAAAAACCGGGTTGTTTGTGGTGACGAAAACTTTATTGTTGAGTATTAAAATAATAATGAAATATTGAAATAATTTTATAAAATGCAAGATTAATAAATCAAACAATTTATATAAAAAGCTTTCTTTATGGACACTAAGCTCTAGCACTTTGTTTTTTTTTCAATATGCCCAACCTTTGCTTTTCATCGAAATCATTCAATTTACGAAATCATAATGTACACATGTGCTCATTTTACCAAAAACAAAAGGTCCTCTGTTCGCTTGTTGATAAATCACAACGAAGCCATTTATTACTCTTGAAATCATTTATTACTGTTAAAAAAGACTGTTAAATCACTATGCGCCATGTCGTCTTTAATACGGAATATGATAAATGTCTGTCGTCAAGCCACGCATTTGTCATTGCCTGAGGCTTGCTATTATTTCGATGAGATTTCATTTGACAGACTGCGAGCGTACTCATTCCATTGTTACCTTTCCAAGCGTTTCTTACTCGACTTTCGACTTAACAAAAAGCTAACATAACGAAACGTTGATCTTATACACGGCTGCGATTTATCTAATCCAACTGGCTTTTAACAATAAAAAATCGTAAAGGCAAATGCATTCGTAGAATCGGGAAATAGAAAAAAGAAACGCCCTTTGCGAATCGTGTTTCCAAACGGTCAGCTCTCTCGTTCCTTTTTCGAACTGATTGGAATGTTCACTATAACCGACACTGGGGTTCACCAATTCATACACGTTCTAGAATTAAACTAAGAAGAGCGTTGAGGTCAGTCAGCCAGTTTTGCAAGAACTCCACGAATGGTTTCCCTTCCGTTGTTTGTGTGGTGGTCGGGTGAGGTGGCGGGGGGTGGTGGGTCGGCGTGTACTGGTGGTGGATACAACGTCAGTCTTTGTGGGCGTCCATGCGACCTACATAGTTTAATTATTGTTGGGAAGCGACCAACAGGCGCCGCTAAGGCCTCTATGTAGGCGGGCGTACTAACGCAAAGAGAAGTTATTACATTCGCGTCAGGAAGTTAATCTTGACAGCAAACAGTTTTTAATTTAAAGAGGTAAACAATTACACGGACCATACAGCCAATGTACAATCCTGATAAAAAACGCGGTTTAATATTTCAATTACTGTAAATCAAAATTAAATAGGTAGATATTTAATCCTGAGCGAATAATTCTATATCATTGACATTGTATCTATATTTTCTACGGCTCTAAATTAAATTAAATGATTTATAACTTTAGGTATTATATTGATAACTTAATAACTAGGATAATAAAATTTTAACTAACTTAATAACTTACTTAAAGATTAAGAATTGACATATAGAAGATAGGGCAAATTAATATTGAGTTTTGTCATTATCAATTCATTACTATCCCATTGCCTAACACGTATTCCACTAACCATCTATTCCTTGAAAGAGATGTATCACGCCATATCTTTTCTTACATTTAGGGATAGCAAAAAAGGATGCAAGCCTGCAGAGACTGAATGGGAGCCGAACCCGGGATCTTTTGCGTGACAGACTCGTATGCAATAAGAGAAGTCAACTGTATGAGTGTTAACGGCCTCAACCATTAATCTCAGAAAGTAACTTAGATTTTTTAAACATATTTTATGTGCATTCCATATTTAAAATCGTATATTTACGGAACGCTCTCCATGTTTAATTTTAATCTTAAAGAAGTTAATCTGTCTAAATGTTTGTCTCCACAGTTAATATAATTCTATTAGTCAGCCAATTGCATTTATTTCTCTGTTATATTAAACGTAACAGAAAAATACTCGGCAAACCACCTGATGATACATAACGAACAATCACTACGCTTGCAACAGTGACGGAGTTGTTATGCATCAGTGGATTTCACAAGAGCTCTTTTTGCGACTCTATATTACTGCCTTTTCGGAAATATTTCAGTAGGAAATTTGCTACACATGCATTATCATCTTTTTACCCTGACTTCCCCAGCGTTAGTACTGTTGCTTAATAACTTAACAAAAACACATCAAAATATTATTAAATATCAGTATCATCGTCATTTTATGACTACTGAGAGACTACTTTACGCATTAAACGTTGGAATCTGTTCAATACACACATTCATGTATGAGAATATGATGCCTGATTTTATCATATGATTTGTATTATTAAATGTATGTATTTTTAAGGGGTCGATAGCAAGTAGAAAATCCTTAGAAATAAAAAATAAATAACGATGCGATACTTTTATACATAACTGTACCGTGGTATACCGTGCGCTCGCGCAGTGAGTCAGTGCCCTATTCGGGTTAGGGGTCAGTAGTACTCCCAATAAGAATCATTATTGAAAGAAAGGTTAAAGCTTTTTTATCATTATTATCACTGTTGGTTCATTACTGTCTTATTATTATAATTTATATTATTATAATAAGGAATCTGCGCTAGTCAAGTACGGTTACTTTACACATTTTATTATTTCATTTACAAATCAAATCAAATCATTTATTTCACAGACAACTGAGATCCATAATACAGATAAATACTTATTATAATTAGATGAA
>DWNK01000334.1:0-12288 GCA_018250315.1 Hyalothyrus neleus pemphigargyra | reverse complement strand
ACCTGTCTAAAATAATCATTAAGATTTTCACCTCTCCGGGAATCGAACCCGGGACCAGTATAGTGATCCTTGCGTCAGCGGGCCGAAAATAATGATAAATGTAATAATTTATGTCTATTAAGATTTAACATTTTATAAATCAAACCAAAAATGATTGTACAATTAACTAATTACTGACTTTATACCTGTCGACTTAATTACTCAAACGTGACAAGTAAAGTTTTCCATACGTGTGAGAAATGTGAAAACTTGCGTAGTGGGCAATGGGCATGCACCGGTGTTGCAAAGAGTAGCGGTGAGCGAGGTGGTGCAGAGGCAGAGCGGCCGGAGGCTGAGCGAGCGCGGCGCAAGCGCCCAGGTGAGTCAGGTAGGCCCGCCCCTACGCCCTCCGCGCGCCTCGCGCACCTGCCGCGCCGCTCAGTCCAACGCCACACGCCGGCCTGGCGACTTGTGCTCCGTGCACGCCGCCACTTTCTCCACACTCTCGCGAGCCCTGCGCGTCGTTTCTCGCTTCTCCCGATCGCTCAGTTTCCCGCTCCCGACCGTGACCCGGCCCTTCCCCGTACCCCGGACGTCGACTCGACTTCGAGTAACGCGCTCCGTAACTTTGTTCACGAGTTTCGAATTTTTCCACCGGTTCACTTCGGCCGGACATCGGGATCTCCGGAGACTTGAGCTCGAGAGACGGCGACTCGTGTGGCCGTCGAAACTTCTGGTCGGCCGCGGAGGCGGTCGGAGAAGGGCCGCGGGGGGGCCTCGGGGAGGCCGCCTTCCCGCTGTTCCCGCCGCAGCTTGGGTGCGTGACCTACGCAACGCCGTGCGGCTGCTGTCCACCCCTGATCCTGCAACACCCGCAACCGCTGCCCTTGCAACTTCCGTTGCCGCTCGCCATCCCGCTCCAAACCTTAGACCCCCAAGTCGCTAAACATCAACGTCTGGTGCTCTCTAACATGGTAAGTGTTCTCAATATTTCCCGCCCATGTGCTCGAAACGCACGCACTCGACCGTCCACTTCGCGGAGAGCGCAGCAATAAAGTTATGAACAAACACATCTGATAACAACTTTCTCGTGCCGACTAATGTACAGCGATGCTATCGTTCCTTCCTACGGTAAGCATTCCGACAGTCACACCACGGAAGGTTTCATTCATAAATATACTGTACGCTAAAGTGTCCCCGCTCGACTAACTTTGCTCGTACGTAACTATTGGCAAGTTTGAACTTCGCACGTATAAGTTAAGCGTATTAACGATTCAACCGTGCCCTTAACTTTGAGTATATTGATCTCGTGTGGGTATTGAAATTAATTGGCCTAGTTTTAATTACCCAGTTAAATCTGTTCAGTGTGTGAGCCAACCCCTAATTCCGCTTCATTGCTAAACGAGTTCAAGCAGCTCATATTATGATTGTTACCGACATCCTCAAGCCACTCAGTAGATCTACCTTACAAGAGAAATAAGTTTGAAATATAGACATACTTTTATTTGAATGGTAACAAATATGGCAAAAGTTTGCTTACCTACTCTGTAAACTTTGCAAATTTATTTATCATTGTCACATTGAACCGAAAACGATTATTAAATTTAGCTCACTGCGGTCCAAAAGCGCTGTCGTTGAAACTTTTAACACAATTCCGGATGCAATCGGCGAAGAAGTTAGAAGAGAAATCGAACGAAGCGGTGGTTGGCGATAACTGAATCAACTTTTGTTTATTATTCAACTGAGATTCTTATCTTGTTTCTAACGTAAGTACTAGTACCTTCGATACTGGTCGGCACCCCAGCCATGAAAGTAAATGTTGATGACGGAAGTTTGAGTCAAAATGGAAGTCGCATCAAACTTTTCTCATTAAGATCTTCCGTCAAAGGTAGTGTGTTTATGTTATTTTAATACTTATTTACTCACAAATCCAACTTCCTCTTGCCACAACATCTATAATGGATATAATTTTTGTTTTGTGATCTTCGATATTCATTTGACTTAATAAAAAATTAAAAAAATAATAAAAAATATAAATAATGTTTTCCTAAAATTAAAATAAGTAAATGATACCAGATATTTTTCAATTTACAGAATAATTATTATTCTCCATCGAAAATTGATAATTATAAAATGTTAATATGTTTAAGTCGTTAACTTCCTTATATGTAAGTACCGCGATTTCAAAAGTGAGCGATGCCGGACCAATGCAAACAAATATTAAAATTAATTTGCATAAAATTGTTAGAATTTCCGTCACGTTCATTGGGAATATTCGATGTCGCGACGGTGTAACGGTCACAAATATTTCTAGAACCATTACCATGTTAAATTTTTCATGTCATCAGCACTAAACGTGTGATACTAATAACGCCAGCATAAGTCAATTAATCAAGTTGATTTTATGTACGTCATAGATAAAAATAAGCTTTTGAAGCTCGGAAAATTATGTTAATTTAAGGAAGTGCAATCTGATAATTACGAAATTAAAAGAACTGTTTCGATATCTTGTGCACTTCAATATCATTTATTTACTGATTATAAAAAAGCAAAAAGTAAATCGTTTACTCATAAGTGATTAATTATTGCCATATTCTAAAATATGAGGCGGTTCAAAACAGTAAATGTGTACCTAGTACTTTTAATCTGTTTTGTACAAGTAGATACCGTAAGTTGTCTTAAAGTAGGTAGAGCGTAAGATGTTATTAATAATGATAGTGCATAAAACAGCTGGACTGTTTGTAGTCCTCAATAAATGTATATTGTCCGTAATTCTCAGAAGTATGTCTGTGTATCTTTCATTTTAAATTTCTATAAAAAAAAATCATAACGGACTTTTCCTGCTACTGTTCTTTTTTTAAAGGCTGGGCCAAAACACACACAAAACATGTTTGAACTTAGTTCACAAAAAAGCAATAAAACGGGCTTCTGGTACACTCTTGTCCTATTCAGTGTGCTATAGATGACTTTTGTAACCTCTTAATATTGAATGAACTAGATCGTAGCTACTTCTATTACATAAAAATAAATCGTTCGCATTGAATAGAAATCACAGCACTCGTGCACGGTGAGTAGCGTGGCTGTAGCGTGGCTCGCGCGTCATTATATCAGTTTCACCACAATTTCGTTGGAAAGCCGGGTGCGCGACCGCGTGAAACGGTATTCACTACAAGTAGACAAGTATGCGCTTAATTACATTCAGACGTCCAACTAGTATTGTTTCCAATTCAACAATCAATTAGCAACAAAAAGTGATGCGTTGCATGTAACTATGTAGCTGAATTTCACTCGGTAATGCAGAATGTTTCGTAAATGTCCATTGGCGTGTGCTAAAAGCAATATTAAATAAGTGTCGCTTTTTGTTTGCCTAAAATGTAAGAGGTTTTCGGTTAAATTAAGCTGAAACGAAAAACATGTTATTTGAAACTATCCAAAATATTATATAATATAGAATTATTCTACATTGTAGATTTTTTAATACATAGTTATAGTTTCGTTAAGTGTTGTCTAAACAATAAACTAGATAATGTAGAATTGCTATTTAAAACTCTAGAGCAATAACAAATCAATAACATTGCCATTGTGCCAATATTCCTGTAGAATTCCTGGAACAACAACCAACATGATTATAATAAGCATTTAAAAAAACTGAAGGAATGAATATTATTCCACATCGTAATTTATTATCAGTTATTGTTTTGTCTCATTTTAATAAACAAAAATGTTATTTATACCATTCCTAATTGTGTCTTATCGATTAAATAAACACTGGTAGAAAAGCAGAATTAAAATATTTCGGGCACTTGTATGCGAAACTCCTAATAGCACATGTCATTTTAATGTCATCATCGTATGTCTGAGAACCGAGGGGCCCACGTTGCGTCATCGCACTGTTAAGATTTGAGACTCTCAAATAAAGTTCAGAGTACAAGCAATAGCGTTTTCAATCCGCCAACGGAATGCCTTACTACGCTACTTCCCACATACTACAAAAATCTGTATCTTTATTGTAATATCATAACTTAGTAAAACTATAAATCTACCTAATGATAAGTGATTACCACCCCCTATGAACATTTAATAGGTTTAATAAAAGCAAACACATGTTACATAATCAAGTTGGTGTTCTTGATTCAGTAAATTAAACTTTCCCAAACGTAGCAACGAAAAGTATCCAAAATGTTACCAATATAATTAATTAACTACTAAACGCAGATTATTTTAAGAAAACATCGTAATAATAACACAAATAGTGGTTTGAATGAACAACAATAAACCAGGCTATCTTGAGCTCGACACACTTGGTTCGAGCGCGACTATGCTAATACCTCATTTTAAAAACAAATACCTGAGACTGCAATGTCCAAGTGCCAATCCCACGTCATTCATTGCTTGTTCTTATTCAGTCCAATAACCCTCAGACGAGATATAAACCTTACCCTGCTTTCGAATTAATCACCATCTTATTATATTTGCTGTGTAGCGAAAGATATCAATGATTATGCTCACAATTTTTCTGAGTTATTTTATTCTATAACTAAGGGTTGTTCAGATTACAATTATTAATTTTTATTTAAAATAAAAAAAGGCAGTAAAATAGAAGTATCCCCTTAATTGTGTAAATATTAAATTAAAAGCAATTCAGAGTATATTTATCAAATTATCCAGTCCATAATGCTTGTAATTCTTCTGCGGAAGCACCTCCCCTAAAACTTATAACTACTTTGTAACAGTGTTTGGTTTCGTGTTTCCCGGACCTTTTACAAAATGCTGAAACAGATTTACCTAATAAGGTGTTATAACTTAGCCATGAGTGGCAACTCGTTCATAATCGACATCAGGTAAAAGCTTGCTCTTAATGTAGGTGGTTGGTATTCATTCAAGTAAGCAAGATTTAATAATGACGTACTCACTAGCAATTGTAATAACATAAACAATGTGAATATAACCTAAATACGCTTCATTCTTCATCTTGGGCCGAAACATAAATAATATAAGGTCATCGCGCTAGCTTACGAACCGGAACGGCCATAGACTAGCGTGTAGATTGTAAAAACTAGTCGCTCACTATTTGTAGAATAAAATCTACTTATTGTTATTATTTTTTTAACGATACACTACCACCCATTTACGTGTCTAGATAAATGTTCATGGTCTTGTGGTGTCCGATGATTCAGATACTTTAATTGTTAAGAGTTAGGATTAATTCGTAAAAGTCAATACGCTTCGTCTTGGTATGAGGAAACGTATTGACATAATGTAGAGCCTCTAGAAACTCCCTCGTAGACACACTTTACGAACATAATTAACTTATTCATTCGCTTTACAAATAGCCCATATTCAAGCTCTCGACGTAAAATTATACAACATAAGAATACATTGCAAAAATAATTATTAGAATCTTGTTGACTCAAAAGCCTATATTTCGTAAGCTTTAAAAAGTAACTTATCTATTTTACTCGTTGACTGGCATCAACTGCCTGGCTTTAGCCACGCATTCGTGTTCAATTTCATATAAATGGGCATCAATTACTTACATATACATCTTAAGAACGTATTTACATTCCTTTGTGTATAAGTATCTCTTTGCAGCCGGAACGCATTGGGCAAACAGCTTGCGGCGATTGGAATTTTCAACTGCAAAAATTAATTAAGCTTTATTTGGGTTAACGTTCAGTTTACGATTTTTTTAAGGGCGTCACTACAAGTCTTCAATAGAAAAATATAGTCAATCTGTTGACAAACACAGGAGAAAATTATTCTGAACTGTTCTATCATGTCTATGTCTATAATGATTATGATGATGTATATCATAACAGATACACATCTTGCCAATCCACAAAACAAAAGCAATGTCTGGTGTCGAAGAAATTGGAGTAATTAAATTTTGTTGCAAATTTAAAATGCTACTTTTGGGATACGTTACCAAATTATCTCGATTACCTGTGTGCGTGTTTATGTGGTATGCACGATAAGTACACTAATTAAAAGTCTATCAAAACTTATTTAGAACTTATCGAGATAAGCTTTTTTCAGATACTTGTGTAAGACCAAAGAAATGTCATCAACCCAAGGATTAGGCCATAGTCTACCGCGCTGGCCAAGTGCGTATTGGTAGACTTCACATAACTTTTGAGAACTTTTTTTTTAAGAACTCTCAGGTATCTACATACCTACTTTCCTCACGATGTTTTCCTTCACCGTATAGCAAGTGATAATTACTTCGTAATGCGCACATGATTTAGAAAATTCAGAAGTTCGAACCTGGACCCACCGGAGCGAGACCGCAATTCTCAACCTCTAGGCTATCAATGCTCTTGCAAAGTAGCGATTATGTAATATAATATTATTTTTTATTTTTGTATCTTTTTTTCTGGAAGATATATACTCACTTTTTCGACTATGCAACAGGTTGGTGAGAGAGGTCTGCGGCTCAGTGGTGGTGAGAAACAGAGGATAGCCATAGCTAGAACTCTGCTGAAGGATCCAGCCATTGTGCTCCTGGATGAGGCTACGTCCGCGCTTGATACGAATACCGAAAGGAATATACAGGTAATTAATGTCTAGTGGTGCTTGACTACACATGGTACCGATTTAACAACCTGCATCCCATTAGTAGGTGAATCAGATAGTAGGTTAGTCGGGTAGTATTACCTGAATCAATTAAAAGGCCATAATGTTTATTTATTTTTGTCATGGGGCACTCATTGAACGTAAATGTGGCTATCGCTAACCAAATATAGACAAGTAAACTAATAATCATAATTAACTAAAAAATGGGTGGGTCTATTTTAAGATTACATTAGATTATAAGAAATATAATATTGACCAGGATTATATTATTAGAATGGAAGTAAAACTGTGAGTGCAAAACTGTAACAATGGACGAAATTATCGTTATAAAATCTACATTCCTAGATTTTTTACAATATTCAATATAAGCAGTATAAAGATCTAATCTTTATGTATACATGAATCTAATCTTCAAGTGTTTAACGGTCTCAGTTTGCTTCTGTCAGTAATTTTTTTGTCTTCTCTCAGTAAATATTGTTTTTTGTAATAATTTGATTTGATTATAATTTAAATCTCCGGTTCCAGGCTGCATTGTCGCGTGTTTGTGCCAATCGCACAACCCTCATCATCGCACACAGGCTATCAACCATCACCCACGCGGACGAAATTCTAGTTCTTAAGGAAGGAGAAATCATTGAGAGGGGAAAGTGAGTATTTGTTTGTTTACTATAAACGAGTAAGCATTTCATTGAATGTAAATACAGTTTTCTACAAGAATAATATTTATATTATTTTGTCTCCATGCAGAACTGTAGTCCTATTTGTAGTCGATTATGTGTTGCTACTCTTAAGGCCTAAGATGGTCGTCTCATGCATGAAGCAGCAACCACACCTTTCCACCGAAACAAAAAACTATTTCACGGTGAAACGGACGTCATACTGGTCTACCTTCCAAGTTTATTATTGATTAGGACATTTGCTTAGTTACTTAGTAATTAACCTTACTTAGTAATTAACCTTCAATAGAATGGTGAAGGACGAATATTATAATACCCTTTCCACACGGTCCAATTTGATCGGCCGATTTTATTGTCGATGAAAAGCTTCAGCCAATCAAATCAAGAGGATCCGGCCCTTCACTTCATTTGACTGGCTGAAGCATCCATCGACAACAAAATTGGCCGATCAATTGGACCGTGTGGATTGGATATAATATAAACTGTATGCTTGTTCGCTACTTCTTATAAAAATCTTGACTAGAACACGCATTTTCGCAGTGTGATAATTGATGCTGCCAAAGACTATACTCGTGGTATACCAAAGACAAATTAATATAGCACTAACAACCATTTCCTTTAGCCACGAGGCGCTACTATCGCAAGGCGGGTTCTACGCGACGATGTGGCAACAGCAGCTGCAGTCGCGCAACAGCAACGGCAACAACAACGACGAAGGGACCAACCAGCAGACCAGCCAGCCGAGCAATCCCGTCAACGCGGTCAATACGTTCGGCCACGGCCACGGTCATGGCTACGGAAATTAGAGCTTGTAATAATAGTGTATATCCGTTTCTCAAAATGAGTATCATTCAATAAAGTGATTTACATTAATAGTGTCAAACGTCACCGTGTGAGCTTCGACGCGCTGAAATAATTCCAAAGAACGATTGTTTTAGAACATATACAATGAGCAAAGAGCATATGCTTTCATTTTTATTAAAACGAAATATTATGTACATAAATACACAATTCCTTGGACGTTATAGATTCATATCAACATATCCTTAGTCGACGGTTCACGACATATACGTTGTAAAAGTTTAGACAGCAAACGTAACATGGTAACACGTCGGTTTTACATTCTATAAAATTTTCATAATTTTAAGAGATAAAATCCTCGTATGTAACAATCCGATTTAAATTTGTGTGATTGCATTGGAGGTGTATTGGTAATTTAAATAACAAGTAATATTTTTATTACTTAATATTTAAATTAGCGATTAAAGAATGTGTTGGTGAAGTCCATTCTCAAACTTTGAATCAAGTGACCAGTGAAGTTACGTTTTCAGTAAACTCTAAGACTTGAAGAACTACAATACCCTCACATTAGCCACGTTGTTTTTGGGCGTTTCAGAGCTGGTACGTTTAGTGAGACCGCCGGTCGGTTAATTACTCGGTGAATCGTCAAAAACGAGTACAGTAGTAGTTATATCTTCTTCATATTGTCCTTTCATATTAATTATAAGTAATACAATGTCGGCCAACATACATAGATGACATATAACTTTAGATGCTAGATCTGAAACAATTTTATCACTGAATTTATGTACAAATATTATCTCAATATACTGTTTTTGATCAATCTTGCTATTTTTCCTCTTTGACTATTTAGATTAATTAGAGAAATTATAAAATGTAGAGTGACACTGTAGCACAAAATATAACGATAAGTGACCATGAGCACCAATTGACATATATGAAATCAATATGAGAGTATGAATGAAACTAATATACATTTATTAGTATGTACACGTAATTTAAACATCTTCGCGGAATTATCTTCATCAGTAGTAAATCAGTGATTCTAAACTCACTTAATTGTACATAAAGATTTTAAATATACAGAATGACATATATCTAGGCGTTTGCAAAACTGCTTTTTTCTATTTAATAATATAATCATGATATTATGTTTTGAGAAATGGATATTACGCTTGTAGGGGTGGAACTACACTGATCACATTAGGGACACCTAATTGGGTTATGTGCCATCACGTGGCCTTACTAACTAGCCACCACCTTGAAGCCGGACTCTACCGTCAATAACGACTTGTCATGTTCCGTTAATACGCCTGACAGCCAGAGGCCCTTTTCCCACCCTTTCTTTCCTTTTCCCATCCCATCCCTTCAAAGCCGGCGTAGCATTGGTGACTCCTCTGTGTTGCAATTTTTCATCAGCGGCTACTACTTGCCATCAGGTATCTCGCTTGCCTCTTCGTTTGGTTTATACATAAAAAAGTACAGTGAAAAGTCAATACTTGGGTTATATGTGATTATTGTGATTCCACCCCAAAATATATAGGGGTGCTAAAATGACAGTGTCATATCTAGAATCAATGGAATTTGTCTCAAATCGGTGTGTTCGTCCGCGGGTGCAATTAGTGTAAAGGACTTGACTGATCGTTTGTAAGCAGTTTTGTAACGATGTTTAACATGTGGTAATGCAAATGTAAATACAATATGAAGGGGTCTCCTACGCCACATCGATTTACGCTACATCGGAAATCATAACATCGAACAAATTACATCGATAGGTTACTTATTATCGATCTTTCATGACATCGAAAATTTATGGGATAGACCGGTAATGACATGAAGAGAAAATACCGGAGCCCAAAAGTACAATAATGGGTTGATGGTGATGAAAACCAAAAATAATAATTGGATACATAATAAACAAATACATATAATAAATCAAGTTTTCTTAAGATACCTTATAAGAAACACGCTAACGAGCTTTTCCGTGACGCTTTGAAAAATATTTCTCGATATTACTGAAATACATTTCTCGTAACTAGGTTCTAACGAAGGCTTCACATCCCGTCGTCTCCTGGGAATTGTGGCAAACGGAAGAAACTGTACACAGGCAGCTATATTGGAGTTTCCGTCCGACGGTCTCACAAGATCTCAGCGTCAACATGTGGGTAAACAATTATTGTGGAAAACAAGCAATCAGAACAATCTAGCTTTTATTATAATTTTTTTTGTTTATATACCTTGGTATTCTTTTGTATGTATAACCCCAACAAAGAGTCAGGTAGGCTATCTGTAAGCAGTCACCGCCGCCTATGGTCATACGCAACACTAGAGAAGCCATTGTTCGCCGGTTTTGAAGGAAAAGATTAACTATGTATGTCTAGGCCCTTCGGGTAAGTGGGCAGGAGGGGAAGAGCAACCACGTAAAAAAATTGTTTTCCATCATTTCCTCCCGACTGAAAATTTACTAAATGATAGTTAATGTGCAATTCGAAGTCAGCTGACCGTACCGTGGTGGATTATACGTCAGCCGGTCACACGAACATACAAAAATATTTTTTGTTCAGTGATTTCCTCACTTAAAAATTTGTTAGACTCTACGCTGGTGGAAAGGTCGTCAGCTGATGCAGTAAATGATCGGGAGGCTACCGCTTGCCCCCCAAGTCGCGGCAGCAGACGTTCACTATGCTTCATAATACAACTATCTGAAGCATATCAAGAGTTATCGCTTGAGAGGAAATTAGCTGTCACAATCTGTTGCTGGCTCACGTACTAAAGGTAGGTGACACCGTGGTCATAACAGGCAGCAATGCTTTGAGAACCGACAGCTTCACGCGGGCAAGCTAGTGATGAGTAAAAATATTGAGTTTTTAGTTTGAATTTAATACGTCACTTTTCCACAGCTTGTGCCATTCCCATATCTATCTTTTTGCATTATCAGTTTGTCCATTGTCTAGGCCCAAAAGTCACACGATGGAACCCTACCACCATCATTATTATTGTAACCTTAATATACCTTACGTTACCATAGTATACCTTAAGACTACGAAAAATTAATGTTATAAGCCGGGAGATCCAAGCCCACCAGTGAAGTAAAAAAAGAATAAAATTAGAGAAAGTGACGGTACCTACAGACTCAGAACTATTTCAATTGTGTTACTACGTACTTTATGTACCCGTTAAGGGTCGATCCACACTTTAATTCTGGCATTGTAATAAATCGACAAAGATAAAACAGCTCTGTAAATAATATCCTCTGTTAAATAACCACTTTTGTTTACTTTTTCTTTTGTTTAGTAGCTGATAAGCTTTAGTGATATAAACACGTTTTAAAATTAAGTAAAATTCTTGCTCATTCGTTTAAATGAGCACTCACACAAAGTTTGTTTAGATACAAATTTTAAATATGTTACTTGATATCAGTACTACGTAAAGTTAGAGCAGGGCAGGTAATTAAATTGGCATTACAATTTGAATTAAATAAGCATGTACAGGGTACATACTTACAAGCTATTTATTATTATCGCCGTGTGTGTTTTCGGTAGTACATTGGAGTTCAAATTAATTCATCTCACAGAAATGTTTTTGCGGATAAACACTAAACTATGGCTTAGGCCATCCATATTAGTATGGAGAATGGTTTCCAATAGATCAACAGGTTAGTCAAAATCAATACAGCTCACATTATTTATTGAAAAAAAACCTATCCGCAACCGTCACTGTGACACTCGTTTAAAACAAAATTGGATTACTCGCAACCACTACAGTGCGAACATACCTCCGTCAATGAGTCCCTCGGAGTAGTTTAGGATCATATTGATAATGCGCATAATGCATGTGGCAATAACATAATAGTCCTTGCCGAGGCGGTTGACCCGACTCCAATTTGCAGCACTATGCGCACGGCGGTCAACGGCTGCGAGCTGCGACAGTATAGAAACGCACCGACACTATTTATTGTGCAACGCCGAGGATTTAGTGCACTTGCGGCATTGTTGCTGTTATGTGAGATTTTTTTTATGTAATAGATAAACGAAGAGGCCGCCTATGAACATTTGGAACCGGAGGAAACGCCAATGCTCGCCAGCTTTGAAGGGAAAAAGGACGTGATGGGATATAAAGGATGGCTGGAAAGAGGGACTCAGGGCTCTCAGGCGCGACAATTCGCTTTAACGGTAGTGTGGGCTGACTGGCTAGCGACCACACTCAGGCCGGAGTCTACCGTCAATAGCGACTTGTCGTGTTCCGGTAGTGTGCCTGA
>DWNK01000333.1:0-12289 GCA_018250315.1 Hyalothyrus neleus pemphigargyra | reverse complement strand
ATGAGTAGTTATATTTCACACGAAATTTACGCACACTAATAAATATTATCATAAACGATTAACATTAGTCCATGACTTAAGTGCAGCATATTTTTCGCTATTATTGTTGACAGGCCATTGTAGAGTTTTTTCAGGCGTACCAAACCTCGAATCTACGAGTATGTGAATTTTGTGTGGGAATATAGCGGTCCTAGATAAGATACAATAGTTATACGTAACAATTCCGTTTAATTCCTATTTGTTATATCTGATACGGAAATAGTAGATAGCAAACGTTAACATTTATGCCTTTTTCGTTTGTAACTCCCATTTAGAGTAAGCGTTGCAAGTTTATTATTTTTCTTTCCTGCAAACCGCGCGCAATGTAGCGCGATGAAGTCGTCGATACTGTATATGAGTATTATGTATTACTAGCTGACCCGGCAGACGTTGTCCCGCCCATTCGAATAAGTGGCGCAATGTGTTGTTTGTGGATAGAAGCAAGGTCCTCAAACAACCAATACAACTAACAGCTAATACTTTTAATTAAATCTCTACGGTCTGCAGTGACGTTATATCAAAACAGGCGACTTTGGTGAGTTCTTAAGAACAGTTTATATGGGAAATTAAATTGTTGTTTTTACTATTTTCCTCATTATTTCTTAATTTTAATACCCTATATCCTATTCCCGACGAAGACATAAAAAAACACAAAAATGATAAAAATTGGTCCAGCCGTTCTTGAGTTATAAGTGGTGTAACTAACACGACTTTCTTTTATGTATAAAGATTAGTATTTATAGTAATTTATACTAAAACAGGAAAACCACTGCCTTATACGGTAGGTACTCGTACGCACGCACGCACGCACGCACGCATGCACGCATATACACACACACCTTAATCTTCAGATTATTTTTATCTTCACATAAACTATCATACGATATATATTATACGGTATATATTATACGGTATATATTATACGGTATATATTATACGGTAGGTACAAGTGTGGCGGTGGTGTCGCCGCCGATCTATTTAACTATTTACACTAGTAATAGGAAGTCACAAATAATAAAAATGCGTATATTGTTTTTTGGTGAATTTTATGAATAAATGACTAAATGGACTGATTCCTTCGCTTTTTCGTTAAATTTAAAGGCTATTTTAAGGTTTAGCATCAGCACAAAATTCATTAATTTTGTTAATTAAAAATAATTAATGAATTTTGTGCTGATGTAAAATCTTAAAATAGGCTACTACAAAAAAAATCTGAAAACTGCATAACCTAACATATGTAGGTCAACCTGCTGCTATGTGTCAACTAGTGTGCAATACAAACAAACCGAATGAATGTGCTAATTAGTACTAAAACTTCATTCGACTTTAAGGAAAATAACCTAAGGTAATTTTTTATTGAGAAAAACTCAATGTTTTATTAGCTCTTGCCCGCAACTCTTTTTATGGCCCATTCTGCTCCGGTCTATCCCCACAACTAGAGAAGGCCTGGAGAATAATGCACCAAGCTGTTCCAATACGAATCAGAGGAGATATTGATTAATGGCCTCAATATGTCGAATGTTGCTTAACATGAACGTTGGTATACAACTCACTTGATCGCCATATTCAATCGGCTGACTTATCCTGAAAATATAACGTTATCTGACAATTACATGAAGTCACACATGGTCGACCATTTATTCAATAGTAAATATAAAGTGACTTGTCGTATTTCAGCGGTGCGAATAAAAGCGAGATTCCTACTTCCCACCCTTCCCCTCTCTTTATGGTGCCTCAGTCAGCGTTTTCTTGAAGCCTGTGGGTTTTACGGGGTTCTTAAGCACATATTCCCGAATGTTATGGATATGCATAAATTATATTCCTTCCAAGCCGGCCCACAAATATCTAATTCTGATCACGCCTTTATATTCAAAAATCGACCAAAGGCGAAATTATTTTTAATGATTTTATAAATCTTCAAATTTTATATTAGAAACTTAATAATAATACGCAGTGAGAGAATTTTTTACATCAATGGCTGCGAGCGTCAAATAAATATGAACATGCACACGTGTATTAAAACTTACCTCATAAAAACTTTTGACCGAGGGCAAGGGTCTGTTTCGAACGTCATTCGTGCGAGAAGCATACTATTATTTGTTTCTCAAGGAATTTTCCTTTCAGAGGACTAGTATTTCTAGTCGGTATTATTATATATTTTTAGTATCACGTAGGCACTTAAAATAATTGCCATAAAAGTTGTTCAGAAGTCGTTAGCGTCAAATATTGTATTTTTGATTTCGAATTTAGATTATTAGGTATAATAGCAGCTAATATAGGATACAAAATAATAAACTCATAAGCTTAATGAAGATATTATCATCCAAGTTCAATGTTTGCGATATATTTACTACATTTCTAAGAACATTTTCAGACCTTTCGACATTTATACAATGGCAAGAGTGAGCAATGTCTAATCGGCATAAATGCACAATTTAAATTTTTTTTATGTGTATGCCAAACGAAGAGGCAGGCAAAATACCTGATGATAAGTAGTCACCTCCGCCTATTAACATATGCAACACCAGAGAAGTCACCAATGCTCGCTGGCTTTGGGATGGGAAGGGTGGAAAGAGGGACTCGTTTATACATGTACGGGTTGCATATGGATTCGAACCATTGTGTATCTATTTGAGAGCAGTGAATTTTTTACAACCGGTAACACCAATTTTTTTCTGAATATTGACAGAAGATTTAGTAGAATATCTGAAAATACCACTTAAGACCAAGTTAATACAGCATAACAATTTGAATAAACACACATTTGCCTAGCACAACCAACTAAATACTCACCATTAGGTGATAAGAAAAACAAGGCTAAATTTAAGCATGACAGACTTGTTTCAAGACTCATTAAGTACTCATTAAACAATAAATTAAACATTCAACAGATATGTGGGGTGCTAAGGAGGTCACTTATTCATTGTTATGGAAATATATGACAAATTATTTATACAACATTTTTAATTAACTGAATGTATTTTTAACAGACTTCTAAAAAGGAGGCAATTCTATTCGGAGGCAAAAAAAAACAATAAAAGAGAAAGACAACCTATAGTGTTCTTCTCTCTTATTGTTTTTTTTTTTTATAAGGACACAACTCCTCGTACGTACAGACAACATTTGACCACTATGGTTGAGAATTGTCTTGGGTCTGGTTCAGTCATCAGTAGCACTAGGCTAATCTTACCTGATACAAGCTCACTCATACCTATAGAAGGATTGCTCTTATGGAGGACTAAAGCCACTATTTAATTAAAATCTAGACCAGGTGCCTTGGAGCACCATAACACTTTTTAGACATGTGCCTCCTTATATCCCCACAGGTGTAAGAATTCATATGTGATCATACTCAGTCAAAATTCTTTTTAGAAGTTATTTCATCATCATTCCCTTAACGTTCCACTGCCTTAGTCTAAGTGCAGATTCGTGGTTGCGCACATTTTTTTATGAACTTACAGTTATGTTATTCATTATGTTTTTCTTCACCGATAAAGCAAGTAACAATTATTCTGTAACTAGCTTTCGACCTATGTTCATCATCAATTCGGTCCAGCAGTTGGGCAGAGCAAGCATAACAGTCAGACAGACTGAGACCGCATTTCTTAACCACGCTGCTTATATCTTACTTTAATGAATTTACTGCTGCGTGCAACAGCATATTCAATATTAGTTTGGTTATTATCTGAAATACAATTTTATTCGGAAACTTGTTGCGCGATGTCACACACACAGTTTGCATATAGAAAGTATTTATTCTAAAATATCTTTCACGTTCTATTGTTAAAAAAACTAGTTCATTTAGAAACATTTTATTTTGAACAATGGTCATGGTGCATATAAATAATATTTTCTCTAATTTTTTCTAGAATGTCTCTTTAAGTACTTTGATTACACAGATTAGATTAATCTTAAGGCATTAATTATCTAATATATCTGGATAGTAATTAATAGTTATCTAATTACTATCCAGTAATTTGTTCTTAGTTCATTATCGTCAAACAGTTGACTTTTTATATTGAACCGTGGTTGCAGTAAACATAAATTTTTTTATAAAAACAGAAGGTTGTTCTGAATAATAACAACTAAGTTTCTCGAATAACTAATCAGAAGGTGCGTTACGATAACAGATCACAGTGAGGTAATACGTACCACGGCACGACCGACGAAGCAGCTTGGGAAAACCAGCATCGTTGTCGCGGTACCAACGAATAAACCCTTCCACTCACATTACACCTACCAGTAACTTCCACGTTCACAACACCTCACAAAACTAACAATACCGATCACAAACAAACACCGCACGATCACCACTTAAACCAACCCCAGAATGATCACTAAACGTACACAAATAAACTTAAAACACCTTAGTGGAAACTACTTGCAAAACGTAACGATATGTCAACCTACGTCAAATGATCGGCAAATAAATTAACAACTTTAATCTTTACTCACTATATATTTTAAAACGTGTCACTTTTATACCCAATTTGGATGCAATGTAAACATTTGATTCACAACGCGATTTCGATTTATAAGATCTGCGAATGTGAGCGATCACAAAGGACGAAACAATCACGACACGGTTCCATCCAAAACTGGCCTCACTTATTCTCGTTCGCCCAAGTCATAACTAAGCTATCACAATTTTGCCAACCAATGAAATCAGCAATGTCAACTGACAGCTGTCAAAAAAGGGTTAACAGCATCGTTGAAAATATTCTACCATGCCATATGATACCAGCTGCATTATGGTATGGTAGAATTGATATCAGCATTATGCTGCCTTGCGAGAATATAAGTTTTTCTAGAATACTTACATAATTTTATGTTTTATAAGTCAATGTTTTGAGATATGAGTCAAAAGGTTTATTAAAAAAATAATAAACCTTATAAAAATGTAAAAGAGATTATTTTTAAACGTAAACCATTAAAAATGTGTGAAATATACTTCTAGAATACACCTACTATGTGAAATGTCTATAATATGAGCGACTTATTTCCATTGATATCACTTTAAATAAAAACTGTTTATATTACAGCTAAATAAAACCAAATAGTTGAGTTATATTAATTATCATTTTATATTCTTAATAGTCTTTAAAAAGCGAAACGAAGCCATGCATTGTTCGGACCGCGCGTAAAGCTGTATTTTAATAAAATATAAATATCAGAATTATTATGTTAATATTATTTTGAGCATTGTCTTTTAAAGATATAATTTTTCTATACATATTACATGATTTAACCTGATTTAGACGTATTTTAAGTTACGCGCTGAATTTAATAAAATAATAAAAAGTTATCATCATGAGTTCAAATCAATAGTAATAAAAAGAGGCCTTATGTATATCTCCACAAAGCCGAATTCGAATTTTTTCATCAAAATTTAAAGCCTGTCATAACATTTGATGATAAATATATGATACAAAACTACTAATTTAGTATAATTTTAATATATGATAAGCTGGTAACACTTAACATATATTTTTTAAATTCTGACGCAGATTAAAGCTTTATTATGCCAGATATAAATAAATTAATGCAATCTGAAAAATGTATCGTTAAAACAGGCACGTAAATTGAGCCGGGATTGAGTTTATGGGTAGATTTGAGATCTTCAAGATCACATTGCACAACATCTTTGGGATTTTAACACAGTGATAATAATAGTCCTCCAACAATAACCGCTGCCTATAGACATTTGCAACACCAGAGGAGTCGCCGGCGTTGCTTGGAAGGAAAAGATAATATTTACGATGCATTTCCGCGGCTAGTTCGAACAAGGCCTCATGAAGCAGGAATGCTTTTAGCACCACCAAGAATAGCCGGATGAAGGCCTCACAACGAGAACGGAATCTGATTTTACTTGCACTACTGGAACACAGGTCACATAATAATGTTTTAAACATGTGTGCGAGCACAAAATAAATATAGTCTTAATATATAAAAATCCTCTGTCACACTTTTAGTAGGTACACGCTAATCTCTGAACTCGCCCTACTGATTTAAATAAAACTTTGTGGATGTTTAATGTTGGTGCCCAGTTAAAAGGTAGGATTATTTTAGACACGGTAGATGGCGCTGTTGTTGAGATCCAACAAGGAATCTCCAAAACCACTGAATTCATTGAATTTTTGTTAATATGTATGGTAGGTTAGTTTGAAAAGTATTATACTTTCCAAACTAATGTTATCGAGATCCAAAATATACATGCATATAGATGCAATATACATAAAAGGTGGTCTGTGGCAGGACGTCTGCGGGGCCTACATTTTGTGCCAAAGAGGTACAAAATGTTACTTACCTACAACATCTTATTTTTATAACCATAATTTAGCCAAAATAAGATACAGATACCGGCTTTTTAATATTGGCGTTGGTGTGGTTCTGTATTTTCTTTTTATTGTAATGGATACCAATCATTTCTCTTTTGTACGACTATAAAACTTATGGAAATATTGGGCTAAAATATCCGGCTGTAAATACTGGAGAATTAAAATTAGACAAATTTGCAGCTTTGCGATTTTTATTTATTTAATTTGCTCGCTACATCTCAATTATTGTGTTAAAACAGCAATCTAGGACTATAAGTAGCGATATGAACTAGACTTACTGTATATAACGACTTACAATTTAAATAATACCGTCAAACTGGTTATCTTTAATTTTTCACTTTAATTTTATTAAATGTTTATCTTGTTAAATTAAAACTAAATTAACTGATTTTTGCCTTGCAGGTTGGTTAGCCTTCAGCTACCCCCTAATTTACTTTTAACCTGCCTATAAATCACGTTCACACAATACAGTTGTGAATATCAACATAAACCAAAAAGCCTTTTACACGTTTATTAAATTAAAAATCAAAAATCACGTTTTTACATAAATTTTTCTGTATTTTTGTCCAATATAAAAGATATTTTAATTCTAAATCTGTACAGTCTTTACGTTTTTACATTAATTTATTACAAAGTATAAAACACTAAATTTAGGATAACATGATTAACGTTTTTTGTAGTGCCTGTTGTCACATAAAGTCATTTTGTTAAAAATAAGAAATGAATGCTATTAAATTATTTATTCCATTAAAAGATATTTAAAATGCTCGCTACTTAAGCGTAATCTATTCACAATGAAAATAATTAAGACTTTTTGTTTTTAGAGTATTTCTATTAATAATTCTAATGGCTTATATATCTCAATCTACTATGTACAGAATTGTAATAACGGTATAGTGCTTGTCAAAATACTACTAGATACATTAGCCAGCTTAAAGTTAACCAGGTTGACTGTACCGATGAAGTTTCAGATATGACAGAACAAAGACATAAAAATGAATCTACTGTCCAGTAACATATTATTAAATAAATAATACCTTAAAAGAACCAATCTTAAAGTTTTTCCACACATTATACGAACACGTACGTACAATGTATAACATTGTGAGCCATACTACAATCCTAACATAAAATTCAGTCTTACATTTTATTGAGAAGAAGTATACTGCCTGGTAAACTGAAGGGGCCAAATCGAGTTCGGATGTCTACAGCTCTAACAGCAAAATAGTATTTGTATCCCGCCATAAACTGGGTTAAAGTACATGCCATGGGCAGTGGTAGTGCTTTTACGTCGCCAATCTTTTTCCACAAAGAAGTGCTCGGTGGAGCCGTTGTTTCTTGATACGCGTATAATTGGTAACTAGCAATCTCTTCATGATTTTCCTCCTGATAGCCGTCGATTCTCCATGAAATTACTATACCGTTCTCCACTTTGGATAGTTTGAGATCTGGCGCCGGCGGCAGGGCCTTCCAATTCGGCGGTTGATACTGCTTCATGGCGTCAGGTAACGGAGCTGGGTGTCTATTATTTTGCATTCTTCCCAATCGCACTGGACCGGCGTTCTGTGGAGCCTTGGCGTTAGGTGGACACCTCTGTCGCGGAGTTGCTGGTAACGATGGTACGGTTTTTAACATAATCGTCTGCCCAGGCCTGACAGTTTGAGCTTGTGCTCCACTGATAGGGATGTATACTTTTCTAGGGCTATTAATCATATTCGTCGCAAACCGCGGAGGTGCCAAGATATTCGGCGGTGTTCCTAAAACCCTCACAGTGTTATTCAAACCTCCTCTTTGAATAGCAGGATATTTTGTCGGTGGTTCATCTTCAGTTAAATCAACCGTAACCGCCTGTGAGCGAGATCTTTTCTCTGGAGCTTTTTGCGTTTGCGGAGAATTTCTTAAGCCATTCGGTAATGCGTTATTTACATTTTGTTTTGCAGAGTTATTATTTATAGCAGTTGGATTTGTTTTGGACGCCGTAGCGGCCGGGACTAGACGAGGAACGGGTATTTGCTGGTTATTAGTTTTTTCCTTGTTATTACGTGTGTTTTGATTTGGTAAAGTTTTGATTGATTTATTGTTCGCGTTATTGCTCGCACCAGGAATTGGTGTACCCGCTGCGTTCATTGATTTTTTACTTCTGTTATTTTTGTCCAAAACCATTACAACTTGCATACCGACAGACCGTGTAATCTTTAACGGAGTTACGTGTACATCGGGTCCACATTTCTGTTCTTCTTGCACGGATTTCAAAACCACTTGTAAATCTTTATTTTGTTTCGACAACATTAGACATTTCTTCTTGCATTCGTCCATAGTTTGAGTCAAATTCTTTAGCTGTGCCTTAATTTCGCCCAAGTTACTCCTATCAACAATACTTTCTACAATTTTCAATATACAAAAATCTTCTACTTCGTCCCGAGTCATATCAGCCAAGTTTTTCTTACAAGTATTTATGAAATTCTTTGGCAATAAAGGTTTTTTAGGTTTTGTTGTCTCTTCAGGTTTATCTACGTTTGCCTCGCTAGTAACATTGTTAGGCTCATCGGAAGCCTCCTGACATACAGGTTCTGAGATCGTTGAGGTATCTGAAATAAAAAAAAACATATTAGTTATTATTAATTATTTAGATATAGGAATATAGAAGTAGAAATATATTTATTTTAAAGATAAATAAATAAATTAAAAGAGCTACTTTCAAGCAGTGTTAGATTTTAAGATATAAATTGGAAGTATTACTGAATACGATTAGAAAGTATATAGTGAATTAGTGTAAATAGTTATTATCTATTATGTAAGAACGTGTACTATATACAATGCAATTTTTACCTGTTTCAGTTGGTAATGTATCATTTGGTACAGTTTGTTCGACCGTCTCAGCGGCTTGCACACTTTCTGTATCACATTGATTTTCAGAAATGTTTTTTGGCGCTAGTATGTTATTATCACTAACAGATTTCGTACCATCATCTATGATGTTATCCTCTTTCTTATTATTTTTTGCATTAGTATCTTCATCAATTAACAGAATATCATCATCATCATCTATACTAATACACTGCTTGTCCGTTACAGGTGGAATGTCAGTTTTGGATGGTTCTACAACAGGAGGTATATCGCATTCCTCTTCCTCGTCAGAAAATATATCAAGATTATTAGATAATTTACAAATCCGTTTAGTTTCTACCTTTTCTTCTGTTGCCTTTTCAGTCGGTATATCTTTTTGAGGGGACTTAGGTTGTTCCATTGAATTAACATTGTCATCTTTATCTTCAAGTAACTCTTCAACATCCATATTTTCTTCCAGTTCTTTAACATCTTCATTCGATGAATTATTTTTCTCTATGGATTTTTCATCATCATCGTCTATTTCAATTGCGGTATTATTTTCATTGATATTGGTAGTTTGAGTAGATTCAGTTTCAGAGAATTCCATTTCCTTGTTTTTATCCTGCAATTCTAAATTGGAAACATCATTTTTATCTGTGTTTTTCTCTAAATCTTCCATTTCAATATCAACATCCTCCTTTATAAGTAGACGGTCATCATCTTTTCCTTCAGTTGACACTTTTAGAGCATCAACTTTTTTTTTTTCATTTATCACTTCCACCGCTATATTTGTATCTACGTCTATTTGGTTTTCTTCAAGTTCATCAGTTTTATGTTCCTCTGCTACAGAATTCACTTTCAACGGAACATCTTTATACGTGTCTACTTGATTCTCTTTATGATCTTCAATTTTATTTTCCTTTATTATTGATTTCACTTCCACGGCAACATCTTCATCTAAGTTCATTTGGTTTTCTTCATGTTCTTCAGTTTTCGTTTCCTTTTCTTCAGTTGTAACTTTCACAGCATCAGCAGCGCCTTCTGTTAGCTGAATATCGACCTTTTCTTCAGATGTCACCGCTGCCGAAGCATCTTCTTTTTGTGCTAAAGATATATCGATAGAGTCACTATCGGCACTTGACAGATGAATTTCATGTTTTGTACTTAATTCACCAATATCATCGGTATTTGGTTTTTCTTCCAAACTTACTTCATTTTTTTCAACTTGCAAGTCATCTTCCTGCTCATTTTCATCAATTGGTTCATCAGGGTTTGGTTCCGGTTCAACTTTACTACTACTGATTTCATTAACATTGTCGAAATTTTCTGTATCAGATCTGTCTTCCTTTGAATTATCTTCATTTACCTTATGTGCTAATACCACATCGTTACTAGCAGTTTCTATTTCCTTATTAGTGTCTGTAACGTCATCTATTCCCAGATCCGATATAATATTATCTTGTTTTTGTATATTTTCTTTGTTTCCACTAGTGATGTCATCTGCAAGATGTTCAATAATTTTATTGTCAAGGAATTTTTCAGTAAGGGATTCTTGTTCAATGGTTGACATATTTCCTTTAATGTCTATATCATCAGCATCCAAAATTAATTGCATTGTTTTAGCATTTCCTATGACATATCAAAGGAGATGGAGTTGTTGACTCTGAAATAAACAAAAACAAAATGTTTAACACAATTTATGGATTTTTTCATTTCCTCCAATTATTTTAATTTAGAATATTAATAAAAAAAAAACATTAAACAGGAGTTAAGTTATAAATATATTGTAACAAGCTGAAGAAGATAACTATGAGTGTAACATTCTATGGATCTAACAATATATATTACGCAGTAACTATTATTAGAACTGGTAACATCAAAGAGGCTAATACGATTAGCCTATTTTACAGCTGTAGGCAAAAATATCAGTTTTCTCTTTTTCTATAATTCAAATTATTGGTGACGATAATAATTATGAATGAAGATGCGGATTACTTAGTAAATGATATATTATTCGTAAAGTTAATACTTAAAATACACAAGAACGTAGTATTTGTATATAACAGATATACAGACTATCTGGGAGGAAACCGTAAAACGTCTCTGCAAGTGGTTATGAAATGCACTCGAAAGGAACTTCTAAAAACTCTAGTTTAGGTATCATTTGTAGTCTAAAAACAAAGTAATTTAATTCCATCCCATTTTAGGGTTTTGTACCCGAAGGGTGTCAACGATTCGTGAGACTCCGCTGTCTGTCCGTCAGTCCGTCTGTTGCAGGCTTCTATCTTACGAACCGTAATAGGTAGACACTTGAAATTTTTACACTTTGCGTATTTCCGTGGCCGCTATAACAACAAATAATAATAAAAATATAAAATTAAAATAATGTTAAAATTTGATATTTGATTTGACTTGTCACATTGACACATTGTCAAAATTGTGACGGTATATCTTAATTCATAATGTTTACAAACTGAACATGATGTCAGATGTATCCATAGACTTAATAAGATGTAACAGTATTGTGGATAAGTGAGGTGTAATGTTACAAGAAATGTATGTAGTGTGAGCATATATAGGTATAGTTCTTATTTTTGTATTGTTTTGTGGTATGGAACCCTCGGTGCGGACTGCGAGTATAACTCGAGCTTGACCGGCCTTTTTTTAACTTTCATGTAGGGCTCACACAATGTTTTGCTTCAACGTATACCAATGATAATTATTTCGTATTACATACTGATTTAGAAAAATCAGAAGTGGGATTCGAACCAGGACCCACCAGAGTGAGATCGCAATTCGTAACCACCTGGCTACCACTGCTTCTCATTGAGTATGTTTATGTAAGCGCACTTTAAGATACACATTCATTTGGCATTTTTATGTATATCTTAAGGTGCATTTACACGGCCAATTTTTCGACACTAATTGCCTGCAATTGTCTAATTTTTAAAGGAATCTGAAGCAATAAGTAGAGTAATCTGGCGCAGCTAATAGTTTTTCTACGTCCCTCAAAGCGATGGCCTCTATGTAGTAATATTGATATTATTGTAAATTGCTCGGTGTGGCAGTCATCATTGATTTGA
>DWNK01000332.1:0-12291 GCA_018250315.1 Hyalothyrus neleus pemphigargyra | reverse complement strand
AAGAATTTTAACTCGACTTAAATCGAGTTGCATTTATTCCGAGTTGGCACATCTCTACCACCACTCAATAATTCATTTCCAGTCTCATATGCTGAAAAAAAATCAAAGAGAAATAAGCAGTGCCTTCAAATAAAAGTCTCTATATTTATTATAGCTTCTATATCGATGGTATGTAACCTTAAACATTTCCAAACCTTGTTAGGTCCAGTGCAATGCGCAGTGAGTTCTCCTGGACCAGCTCTTCTGGTGTCTATCCAGGATCTGATCTCTCTGCCCACCACGCCACCGGCCAATCCTGCTCCCGAACACACCACCCTAGACGCATCGCCACTTTCCGAACCGGCTGTCACGTTCACTGTTAGAGGACAACCTGCAAGAAATAATATTTTAAAGGTTGTAAAATCTTGAGATAAACTGATAATAGGTAATTCGGTATATTATACCGAATTACGGTATTAATTTTTTGATTTGTACCGGTTTGTACCATTGTACCATTTATAGTCCTTTTTCTGTCTTGTAACAGCTTACAGGAGTGTCTTTTGGTTTGACGCGGCGGTGTAAGGAAGAGTTACTTTTAATAACACTATTTTCTTGCCATGAGTAGCAAAGCACAAGAATGTAACTTTGCTGGTGGTAAGGTCCCATCCCAGGACTGGCTAACGAACACATTCAGGCTAAAGTTTACCGTCAATATCGACCTATCGTGTTCCGATCCCCTCCCTAGTCTAATGGTACTAAGGATTCCCATCAATTTTGTACTATATAAGTAAAACTAAAAATGAGTAATAGTGTGAATCTAATAATGACTAAAATCGATTTCGTAGGTTATTTTACAATTTCGGGATATGAACAGTGTAAAATCTCATTATACCCTGACTCTTACTCGATTTCACTGGTTTTCGCTGACCACTTTGATTTTCTTTGACTTTTCTCTAACTTTCCCTAACTTTCCAGAATGTGGAAACTCTGCTTACATACCTGTTTAGTCTTATTGAAATGACGTAGACCTCATTCTTACCTTTAACAAGTCTCCCAGCCCACATAACGCGCAGTTGATGGTCACCAGCTCGTCGCGGGGTGTACGTGGCCCGCCAGAGGCCGGGACCAGCTGCAGCGAGCGCCACGGGCAGGTTCTCCCCATCCGGGGACGCTAGGAATGCTTCTGGAGCACCTGGACCTGCTGCGCTACCGTCTGGAATAGAGGTTAGTTTTTAGGAAAAAGATATCAAGAAACAAAATAAAATTGATTAAGTGTAGTAATATCAAGCTTATACACGATATTGATTAAATGCACTGTCCCAACGTCGTGTAGTATTGAGTTCATGTAACATTCAATAAAAATCAAGTTTATAAAACTGACCGTGATGCGTTTGTTTGATTGACCAGGATATCTGAGAGTGCATAAGTACGCACTGTTGAATGTCAGATTTCCTGGTCAAAAAAAAGATTGACACCTATTCTGATAATTAAATACTTACCAACGGTGAACACAGCGGGTGTATGCGGCGCAGCGTGTGCCAAGCCGCGGCCCGCTAGCGTGACTCTGTCCGCGGTGTTGCCAGAGACGACCAAGGCTCTTCGTGGTGCGCCCGCTACTAGCGCTCCGTTGTACGTCAACTCTAGCTCTTGTTCACCGCTGACCCCTTCCGCGGCCGTCAACGTGACTACTGCTCGCCCTGATACTGTTTCAACGCCTGGAAACGAATATGTATTTAAATTTCTATGTTATGAGTAAGTTGGAGATCTCTTGAAGAATGCACGAAGCTTAGGTAAGAAGCTCAATATAGTAGCGATTTTCTCCAAAGAAATTCAAGGTACTTTGGAATATCATTATTTCATTATTATTAAATCATTATTAAATTCAAGTATTCATAAACTTGTATTTTAATTTATTTTGAAGGATATATATTGAAAAATTAGTACATCATCTAAGTCTAAGGGTAACATAACGTCCTTGGAGCTACTGGTCGATATATGAACAAAAGAAAAATAAATTAAAACATTTCTACACTTAAAGCCAGTATCCAATATCCCTGTGGCGTAGTAAAACTATCAAAACTCTAGATTTAGATTTAACCTCTGTACTCTACAAATAGATTTAGCACCTGGTCGGTAATCAAACCCGGCATCCTTTGCGCGTCAGTATATTTACGAAACGGACGGACGGACGGACGAACGAACGGACGACACGGATATTAATAAAACTGTAAGCCCTATTATGAGCAACGATTTAAAAGACTCACGTTGATGCCTTCCAGCGAGCAGGCATTCCAAGGTTCCTGGACCAGCATTACTTGTGTCCAATACTAGTTTCGACGGAGCTCGCACCCGCCCGGAGTTGTCCGCCCCCCACCCTCCCACGGGCATGATTGCTGATGTGTCTATTACCTGTAAAAGTGTATTTTATTCGTTAATTCCTTAGTACGAGATATTCAAGAAAACAAATGATATTAAAACTTAATCACATTTTACTTTTTCACTAAGAAACTTCTACCAACGCATGAAGAACATTGCAATTTTGTTAAAATGAATTATAATACCATGTAATCTAACCATTACTGACTGATAGTAGCATAATATAATAAATAAGGTAATTGTGCGTCCTTTACAAAGTGAATACGTACTATATGCACTACACAAAATTGTATATTTTAATAAAATTTTATGTTTTAATTTAAATAATATGTAACTGTTGCTTTTAAGTAATATTTAGATAGTAAAAAGAAAGTATAAAAAAAACTAACAAAAAAAATAGCGCTACTTTTGAGTTCTGTTTGGACATAAACTGTGAAAACTGTGAGTAAAATATATCTTTGTATTCAACAATAGAAAAAGAATTTTCAACCATATCAAAAAAAGGAGTTTTTATGTTCCGCAGTATATATTTTTTATGTTAGCTATCTTCTTCGACTGTACACCAATTTTATTTATTTTTTCAATACAATAAAAAATCATAGGTATATGTAGCAAATAATAATTACCTTTACAGAAAACGGACTGCCAGGCAGTGGTCCGGACGCGGTGAAGATCCTAACTTCGTACAGTCCGACCACCAGCGGTATGTACGCACAGAGCCACTCGCGCGGCGCTCCGGCCACCACACGACATTCTAGGAGACCTGAATCTGTTATATCTTCCTTGTCTTCTGTCAACCTTTCTACCTATCAATCAAAGTTATAAAAATATATGTTAATAAAATTGTAACACCATTCACTCTGTTAATAATTAAATAACAGAGATTTTATTAAAAAATGTAGCGTTAGTCTGCGGTTAGGTTACCTGCACGGTAGGCGGCGAGTTCTCGTTGCAGTGTATAGTGAAGGCGGCCTCCTTGCCAACGTGCGCGTGCGCAAGGCCGGTGCCCGCGCAGCGCGCGGTGCTGCTCACGCGAGCGCTTAGAACGCCCAGAGACACGGGACTGTCCGCTACTGGCGCTCCTGGGAAATGTACTTGTATGTAATGAATTTGTAATATAAACTAGGAAAATATTACTGCCCCATTGCTGAGTAGAAGCCCTTTTTATATTGGGAGGGTTTTGTGCTCAAATATACAACCTTATTTTATATTCCTGATAAACGTCTTCAATTTATATAATGTTAAAAATGTGAGGTTATTATGTAGTAATAATTTGTCTTAGCATTTTAATTCCTTTTTGTTTTTTTTCTAAAGGTGATGTCAGTTAGTTGAGAATTCTTAATTATTTAGCAGATAATTTGAAGTTTAACAAGTAAGCAAACAAGAAAAACAATTGAATATTATAAAGTACTGCCGCCATAGTATTATCGCGTTGATAAAATATCTTATATTCTATTCTATCCATGTTTCAAGAGCTAACACTATATTTTAAAAAATCTGATATGATTTTGACTTATATTTCAAAATAAATTTAACCATGATCAAACTAGTCGCGAAAAAAACGTATAACGTATATATAGGGTGTAGATTTAATAACTGCACTGCTTCAACATAACATAATATTGTGTTGATATCATAATATAAAATGGGTAGGATTTCAATGTAAACATAAAAATTAAAAACTACAAGTAAAGTAAGGGTGTGATATATTTATCATATCTCTTGTATAAAAATATCTAGTATAAATGCTATATATTAGTATTTATAATAGATATGTATCATAACTCTCATACATACCTTTTCATACAAAAAATTAAAACTAAACTTCGTGACATATAAATCTAGAAGTATAGTGCTAGGCCAGCCATCCGAAATAAGACATGTCTCACCTCCATAAGTGATGTAGATGCGGTAGTGTGCGGGCACGCTGGGCCGCAGGCGCACCTTGTACGAGTGCCCGTCCTCACGCATCTCCACGGGCATGCGCACGCGCTTCTCGCCCATCGCCTCGCACACCACTTCTAACTCACCCACGCCTGCGTCTTTTGTGTCCACTGAAAAAAATTTACGTATACATCACGTTTGAGTTACATATTATTTTATTTCACATACTTTAATGAATTACTTAGATTACATATTTTTTATTTTATTATAGAATCTAAAACTTTTGAGTAGCTTTAACTAGACTTTGATTTGAGTGGTCTATAGTCACTAGTGACTAATATAATTATAATAGAGTTTATCTAATTTTTAATTCCATTACACAAATAATACTTTACCTGTAAAGTTAATAGGTGTTTGTGCTATAATATTTCCTGTGGGTAGTCCGGACAATATGACCTTGTTTGGGTCGAAGGATTCACATGTGTACGGGCTACCGGTGACTGGTTTGGAAAGGTGAAGAACCTCTGTGGACAAAAGTGAAGGAGTTAATAAAATGTGAGTTTAATATATCAAACTGGTTTCAAAATAAATCAGTAAATCTGGCGAGTGTTTATTTTTTGATGGTTTTTCCATTTTATGGGATATTTTAATATATATATCATATCTTCTCATAATTATAGTAATGTATAATTTGAAATGAAACTTTGAGTAGAGATGGCATAATCACATTCCGATTCATAAATATATAATAGAGATCATTTGTGAGTATTTATGATGATAAATAAAATCCTTACCAATTGTACTCTGTCCGACCTCCGTGATGGTGTATTCGGCTTGAAGAAGTCCAGACTTGGTTTGATAGCATCGCACAGGCAGCGCTCTCGAGCCCGGCCCGGAGACCACCACATCGAACTCTCGCGCCGGTCTGCCCAGCGTGTCGATGCTGAACGACGCTACTTTACCCACTTGGGCCTGGTACAAACCTAGGCCTGATGCTGATACCTGGAATAGGATTGAAATCTACAGTCTCTACAATTTTGTATTTACATAAATTAAGTTTTAAGTAACAAACATCCTAGTATATGGATATACGTGTTTATGGGGCATGCCATTATTTTATGAATGCCATTATGTACTCGCCGCATCTCACGCAGCTGCATAGACGCCAGCCTTTATGTGTGTTTCCTGAGCCTGATTAAGACTTCAGAAAGGTTTACTGTTGTCGTTGTGTATATCAAACTGTATCTGTTGTATTTTTGTGTATGGCATCCACGTGTCTTTATCTATATTTCTTCTACGTGTACTTATAAGGAATGCCGATATAATTACCTGTATCCTTCTAGAAGTTGAATCAGATCACGATATCAATACTTCGCTAGGATCCCCAACTATGACTTTAGAAAGCGTTTTACCTCGACCGAGTAGCGCACTGCAAGCACGTTACTTAACAATAGCAGTGTACACCACGTGTCCATAGTATGTCACGCGGTTTCATAGACGCCCGTTGTTCCCTTTTTTGTGTTTATATTTTTGTCGTTGATTATATCGAACCTTCATTCTTTTGTATTTGTCCATTCTTCGTATGCTTATATAGGATGGCGATTTATTTACCTGCATCCTTCTAGCAGGTGAATTGAACTATATGTTAGCCAAATAATGTGCGCCTAAAAAAATATATGCGCCTTATAATTTTATTTTTAAAGCACGGACTTAACCCGCTCATTGCAATGAGATATGGGCACTACATAATAATGAGTGGGACAGTCAGTAGCATTATGCGAAATTACACCCATATGAATGTTAGTTAGTTTTTTCAGAGCTTACCTTGAGTAGAAACTCATACACCTTGCTGAATATAATCGCAGTAATGAAGTAATCAACGAGAAAAGTCTCCGATATCTTCTGGCTGCTGAGGTCCCGTTGGAATAGCAACACAGCGAACACCACTATTAGGTATTGACTGTCCGGTTCTGAGTAGGCATTCCTTAGACCTGTGTAAAAAGTACCAGACATGTGACATGAGAAAGCATTCGGTAATCAGCAAAGCTGAAGCTTCTTTGATTACAAAAGTAAAAAAAAACATTATTATTTGTATAGTTTACTTGGTACTTGACATAAAATGACATGACTTCGAACACTTAGAACGAACACTAAGTCAGAACATTATGTATTCTTAGGTACATATCTTATACTTTATATAATTTTTTTTACAGTAAACAGTAATTGAGTTACAAATACAAGAGTAAAGTTAGGACTAATCAAGAATTATTTTTGTCAGAAACCTAAAAAGGCCTTAACATCAGTCAGACAGGTTAGCCATCAACCAGTATAGCAGCATCTAATTTTTCGTCATACAACAGGTAAAACAAGTAAGTGCACTAACATTTGAGCGCGCACACGCAGATGATGAGCGCGGCGAGCGCGTCGCCGTACTTGTGCGCGATGGCGGGCGCGTCCGTGCTGGTGGCCGCGATCACCAGCGCGGGGTACAGCACGTTGCGCTCGAGGAAGCACAGGTACACGAATATCTGTACACGGGAAGTTTGTATACTTTCATAAGTTAAATACGGGCGTACAAGATTCCCGCCTCCGGCTTTGCTCACTTCCACTTCAGCAAATAAAGGTTAATTTGAAAAAAAAGTAGTTTATGTTCATCCCCATAATTGAAACTTATGTCCATGTTATTTGCATTATATTCGGTCCACCGATTTGCTCGTGAAAGCGTAACAGATAGATAATAGCATGGAAGTATTGGCTGAAATTGTTTAGATATTTTTCCTTTTTTAAATGATAGGTTTAATTAATGCTCCAAATTATATACGTACTGGTTATAAGTGTAATCTGTTTTATTATAACTGTATTGATTATACTGTTAGTTTTCCAAATATAGTAAATAAATCTAAAATAAGATATCTGTAAACATGAATGCTAAATGGTGTACATACTATAAAAATTTTTGTACACGTGAGTGCTGAATGATTTACATACTTTCATAAGGTATCATAAAAAAATCTCCATAACGAATTATTATTGATTATCCAGAAATCGGAGGCAGTTTTTGGTCTTCTGTATGAAACAGATAAACAGAGTCCGATGCAACCTATTTGAGTATAAAATAGATAGATTTTTATTTTAAACGTCACATCAGTATTTCTGTGTGTACATAAATAAGACCCAGCCCAGGATCCCCCAATGATCCACATCACAAGTACAATTTACCTTCTCGAAGCACATGAGCCTCGCGGGTTCGGTGACCTCGAACTGCGCATGCTCGTGCTGCTTGAGCACCGGCCCGGCCAGGCACAGCCACGGCTGCTGCTTGCGGAGCTGCGGGATCACGTAGTGGAGCACCCAGCCCAGGATCCCCGATATGATCCACAGTGCCTGGCCAATGTGGGATACACTTATTAAAAAATTACATAGTGTGGCGATATTACCTGTATCGTTTTATATTTTTTTAACATAATCCCTTAATTTTGCTGCAAAGAGCATAGGGCGGTCTTTTAAATTAGATGTGGGAAGTGATTAGAATATGAACCGTACTGCTAGCCAAATAAGCCCCTCAGCTTCCCATTCTATGATGAATGTTTTACATAATAAGGACGACTCGGTAGTCATTGATGCCACTGCGTTTGGTAAGCGATAACATAACCGTACCGGCGATAGTATAATATTAGTATGTCTAAGTTAATATTCATGTATTATTTTCTTATTATAATGATAATATTTTTTTAGTTATAATCCAAGCTTACCATATTAAGCTGCGGTCTTAGGGTGGTGAAAACGGTAGTGCAATGCAATGCGAACACGAACAAGCCAAGGAACGTGCACACTATGAGATCATTTTTTAGCCTCGCGTTCACAGTCGCCTGCAGTTTCTTTGGCAACGGATCTTCCATATCTTCGTCTGTCTTATCTCCACTTTCCTTATTCGTATTCGAATTTAGTGTATTCGAATCACGGCTTTTTTCTTCGTTTTCGTTTGGTTCCGCTTTGAGAGACGACGTGGAATTCATAGTGTCGCCTCGTGGATCCATTTTCAATGAACTCACGCTTGAAGCTTGAGATCTTTTCTGCGACTTCGCGATATTTGTCTCCGAACTAAAGTTTATCTTCGACGCTGAACTGCCGATGGAATTCTGTTTCGAGATATTACTTTCGGAGTTGTTCTTCTTCTCTTCTGTAAGCGTATTTGGATCAGTCTTATCCATCTCTGGCGCGCATTCGGGATTGTGTACAACATAAAGGTCGGGTGGAAGTAGATGTTTCTTTATTAAATTCCAAATCAGCGTGTAGTCGCTTGCGCTCCTGCTTAGATGATATGCGATCGGTACTAGCATCCCACAAAATATCGAAAACAATATATTATGTTTTTGATGCTGGGATTTCTTTCCTTCAATTAAACCACTATATGCGAAGCCATATAGAGTTCCTACAGCCGCAATGGATCGGACTACACAGTACACTGCAGCGCTCAGGCTACTTGTAGCATTTCCACCAAACACATGCATATCGATCTGCTCTAATAAGTACATGAGAAAAGTATTCACTTGAGGAAAAAGCCCTAAACTGAACGCGAGTGGAAAAAATAATAGGAACTTTGAAAGGATTTCTTGAATAACGTATAAAAATTCTCGCTCGTTCATCTCGAATCCGTATATTGTCATGGGTTTATTTTCATCTAAGCCACGTCTGCTCCTTGAGTGAGAATCTTCAGGATTGATTTGCTCAAGCTGACTGTGGACGATGTATAATATTGCTGAACATAAGCAGAAATAAACAGGTCGAGAGAAGACGACCATTTTGTTGAATCCATGCACAGGTGATGCAGAATCCGGTTGAACGCTTTTCAATAGAGAGTACTGACTTCCAGCCATTATGAAACAGAACCAGAAAGCGTAAATGTCTCGGTAGAAACCTAAATTCAATACCATGGAGCCCAACACCGCAACCGACACGGCAAGCAATATCGATATGAAGGTCTCTTTGAATGTCAAGTTTCTATCGAAAAGTGCCATGAGTTTTAGCCTATCCATTGTGACCTTGATTTCGAAATACTTCGATAACTTGAACTTGTAATAGCTTTTCGGCTTTGGTTGGTTTGCTTTTTCTATTTTATCCATCAATTTTGATAACTTATTTCTAATATTAATTTCTACACTTTCTTCGCCTATCGAGGGCATCAAGCTCGGTATATGGGTTGAAGTGGTTTCTACTTGTTGTTGAGCTTGTTGCTGTGCCCTTTGTTGGCTCATTAAGAAGTTGATATGCATGCTAGGTAGGCCCATTCTGGATTGTCTTTCTGCTTCAATTTGTTCTAATAGACTATCAGTGACATATGCAACAGGAGACCGTGGCTGATCCGTATGTGTTCCAGTTCCTCCGTCAAAGACGTAAAAGCGTTTATTCGCGGAGTTAGTATTTATAGGAACTACAGTGGATACGTTGTTGTTACTAGATAATAATGGATTATTGCTGCCTTGGTTTGATGAACTTTGGTCTATGCTATCTCCACGTTTAGATTTCGCTATACTTTCGCTATTACCAGCTTCGGACTCTAAAGACCCACAACTACCCTCGCCTGCAGTTTCTTGAGAATTATCTAAATTTTCAACCGGCTTTACTCTGCTACACCGACCGCTGTCTTCCGTTTCTGGAAGGGGAATTGGTTGAGCTTGAGCTCTCCCAGAACTGTTCTTATCGAAAGTATACGACATCCAATTCCCGTATTCATCCATAAAACAATGTATGGCGCCATCGCTCGTGTCCTCAAACGATGTAGCAAAATGGACATTGCTGGAATTACTAGCATTTTCAGGATTTGAAGGGGTTTCCTTTTTCTCCGGATTGTTCTGTGAGGATGGATTATTTCTTTGCCGTGTTGAACGTTTAATTTTTCTAACTCGGTTTCTATGATTTCTGTCCATTAGAGGTCTGAGCCTTTGCCCTTCTTCTACATACTGAACGAGTTCCGGTGGCGCGTTATCGAGTACACAACAAGGCATGAAATCCACTCTTGAGTTCAAGAATGCCGCTAACAATGGCATAGAAGTTGGAAGTAAAGTATTTGTAGACGTTTGGGCAACTTCTTCTATTGAACGTTTCCTGGTTTTGTGCACACTTTCCCTTTCCCCTCGCACACTTTGCCTGTGACTTCGCGGCCTCTCTTCTCTATTTGGCGGTGGCATCACAACTGTGTTTGCGTTCGTCGCAGCAAATAAGCATTCTAAACCTTGTACCAAAGCAGCTTGAGCTTCAACAGCATCCATAAGAATCCGATCCTCATTCTGATTTTCATCTCTCTCCTTTCTAGAATCTCTCTTCTTGTTTTCCTTCTGTGAGGAAGCTCTTGAACGCGCTAAGTTTTTTATCTGCTTTGGTATAGCGCCCAAGTTTTTTGGAACATTATTTGAAGACTCGCCAAGAGCATTAGCAAGTTTTTGGCGAAGGACTTCTTCAGGGCCTAAACATATCTCTTCTTCTTCCTCCTTGTAGCAAGATCCTGATCTTTTAGGTTGGGGTGCTTCTTCGAAAAGCCAATCTAAACTATATACGCTTCTCTCATCAGCACTTTTACTGTCACACGTTAGCTGAGATTCCTCAGTTTCTGGTGCGTTATTTTTATCATACTTGCTATCATCCTGTGGCCTTTCTAAATTCGTATCACTGCTACTGCTAGAATTAGATATATCGTGGTCCCACAGTTTCTTTTCAACGGGTTTTTTGTCTTCTACCTTCTTTTCTGATTCTGGATTATCATTAGATTCTAAGCTAGATTTTTCTATAAGCAAATCTTTAGAACTAGCGCTCGCTTTGTCAAAATAGTCGCCGTTTGGATTATATTTACAATCACAGGAATTTACTTGCCTATCAGACATTTTTGCACCATAATATTTATATTTTAAGAACTTTTGCTGTATTACATGTTTCGATTTATCGTTTGGGCAATCTGGGTTATGCCTCGTGCCCACGTGGCGTTCACAACAGTGTTTTTTACATTCATGGGGATTTTTGGTACGAACTATACGCACTTCCGCAGCTCGGTCTAATAAGGGCGACCTCGAACCGTTGTTTTCGTAATCAGAATCGCTAGAACGCATAGCAGGTGAATGTTCCGCGTCCCAATCGAACCCTCGAAACTGTTTCTCATCCTCATATTCACTGTAACTTTCCCCACTTGAGTCTAAATCTGTTTCCTTTTGAGAAGTCTGCATTTCATCAGAAATTTCTGCTATAGGATATACTATTTCAGAGCCATATGTTAAATATGGATAACTGCAACCTTCGCCTGATTCATTTTTTGGGTACAAATTCAAATGGGGTCCCCGAGTTAAACTTTTACTTGGTGGAGGTATTACAGCACTTTTGGGATTCTTAAGCATTTGACCGCCTATCGTTTCCGCACTATTTGGATGGGGTGATAAATTCGATACACTAGGAGGTGGACAACCGATTTCTAAGGCAGCGCTTTTAATTCGCCTTACACCCGGACTTTTACCCTGTTTCTTGTCAGCGTCTCCAGTTGGAGCCTCAGCCATCATATATTCTCCTAATTCTACGCTAGCAAAGAATCCCGTATCCGCGTTATTGGAATGCCTCCTCATGTGCGACACTAACTGCGCTGTGGAATTGAGCAGCGGCAGCTGTATGGTTGACATCGTTGAATTCGAATTTCTTCTCATACTAGATGACTGCGCTGTGGCTAGCGCCATAGCGGATTTAGTACAGCTTTCGTCGGGATAGTTCGTATACCTTCGCCTATGTGCTATCCGTTTCTTCGGCGATGGAGGACCAACACTAGGTTCGGAATTGTCTCTCGAATCAGAACTTAGTTGTCTAGCGAATTTAGATTGATATGGTTCCCCGGCCGCCTCACTACCGTCTAAATACAGCCATTCCTTAAAAAAATCCCTGTTACTTGACCCGCGTCGGTGGGGACACTCGTGATACCGTCGGCTAACTTTAGCAAACGGACCTTCATCAGTCAACATATGCATAGGTATATTACTATCTACTCTTGGATTTCTAGAAGCTTCTTCAACTATTAATTCG
>DWNK01000331.1:0-12297 GCA_018250315.1 Hyalothyrus neleus pemphigargyra | reverse complement strand
AGTCGGTGCCGGCTGCCTTCGGGGACGTACAGCTTATTGAGAATTTAATTGCTTTTGGTACTTCAATGACTTTCTGCTTAATTGGAGAAGTCCTTGCAACCGATTCTTTTAGTAGTAATCGTTATATTTACATTCAAGTGGAACAGCTTCTCGACAACAATGTGAAGTTTAAAATGGAGCTCAAGTCAGCCAAACAAAAAGGGAGAGGAGTAGTTAGGAACAAAAGAGTGCGTAGGGCATAATTATCGACCTTGACAACTTTAGGGGAGCCTGCAAAAGTCGGCACGTGCGTCAAGTAAAACGATAATGATATAGTGGCTAGAGGGGAGCTTATAATCAACTGAATAACTAATTCAAACCATTACACTTTACCCCGGGCTGTGGGCCTTTTGGGGCACCCTTCGGCCTATTGTTCTTACTTAAAAGGCAGGGGTCATTTCAAGTGTTTTCGTAAAAGTAATCTGCTAAATAATGCCAAAGCTCCTTTTCAGGACTGCGTGTTGTGACACTATGAGTAATCCTATACTGGTTTAACGTGGAAGAAGGAAGCCCTTTTACGTTAATAAAGACCCGAGATCAATTTCACCATGCACCGTTGTAAAGGTTAAATCAAGAAAAGGCCAAAAGATTACCTTACACGTTTTTTGAAAATGGTGGCTTTGGCTGATTTTAAATTACGAGGAAAAATAACTAAATAGTAACGCACCCAACCAAAACACAAAAACCTCACTCTGAGAAGCAGCAATCCTGCTGCTTCTCAGAGTTCCACTAATCTATTCAGATTAGTGGAACTCTTCCATAGCTATTTGAAGAGTTCTAATTCTACTTAATTCTAAAGAGAGTCAATATGCATTAACTTTCTTTAAATATCTGTACCATAGGTAATCTAAACTACTAAGTTGATTAGGTAACAAAATTATTGATTTATGTTCACTTGAAAGTTTGAAATCGCTATAATAAGAAGTAGGCTATAAATAATGTAATGTACAATCCGTTTATTTTACTTTAATAGAGCTAAAGATTAAACAATCAAATGACTAATAAGTACCTACACATAGTCGCTTGCATTTTATAAAGATCACCGATTCCGATTGGCAGCGCAGAGAATTATTTGTCGGATGGAAATAATGAGCTTAGTTATGTATATAAAATTGTATTTGTGTCCATGTTAGCCACATACATAATAAATGAAAAAGTTTGTTCCTGTGTCTATTTCCGTCAAAAGATATTTCCAAGTCTTGCTCTAGCCATATGTATGAAAGCAATAACATACCGCCTTGCAAAACTGTAAAATGAGTTGTAAAATAAATGTGTAAGTACAATAACATAACACATTGTATGTAATTGGGTCAAAGAGGTGAAGGACGTGCACAGTGGGATGAGGAGGGTGTGACTGTTATTCCACTGTGCGTACGAATGACTATATTCTAGCCTGCGATATTACAACACCACATTCCGTTGAAAACTTTATGGAAATGTGACTCAGATCACGACCCCTTTGGCAAAAGAAACTTGGCTACATTTCGCCTTCTCATCTACTTGATTTATGTTTTTAATAACAATAGACGAATATGCCTGCGTGAGCTTTGCTGCCCCAAAATGATACGTCTGGTAGAGTAGGTTGATATTATGTAAACATTATGGCGCGTCCCTCTTATGGCATACTGAACTACAAATTTCGACAAACGATAAAATGCTCTATGTACGGTTAATTCTATGGGGGATCAGTTGGTAATAAAATTTGATTACAGTTGATCATAAATCTTTTTTTTCATTATCTCGGCGTCGCACAGGCCGTCGCTGGCGCGGGAGAGCGCCCAAATCCCCATGTTTTGACATACATACACGTCGTATTTATGACACACAACTCTCTTCTACCGATCTGACATGAAATTTATGAAGTCACCATGTGTGTTTAGGAGATTGGATTGCTTTTGCGCAATGGACATCCATGTTTTACTTTTTTATACACGCCATGGACATTTCTGGAACACACTTCGTAATGCTATTAATATCGGTGTTATTATTTTGATTCGTTATGTATATTTCCACTTTATTAATAAATGATTACGTAGTTGCTTACTTAGTAATTTTAATCTTTAGTCAAATATTTAATCTTTAAGGCCGCATTGAGCACTTAATATTTTCCTTCTATCATATAAAAATGCAAATTCTTTTTCAAACAGTACTCCAATTAGCAGATGCAGTAACTAAGCGTTTCCTTCATGCGGTTCATTAACATCACAATTCTCTCTCGTTGTTTAATTAAGATCAATTACATCGATTTGCATCAAATTTCACGATGACTAATATTAGCGATACTTAAAAGACTCGAAAAATGTAAATAGATGGATTGCTACAATGGGACAACCCCTATAACTTAAATTTATTATTCCCTATTTGTTAGAATAACATGGCATTGAGATATTGGTTTTGATGAGTTATAAATGCACGCAATATATAAACATCCAACTCGATGCGACATCTGGACCTTTTCTTTTGGAGATCCATTAGATTTACAATCTGCCGACTCACATTCGCTTTTAGGGTCGCCCTCGTATTGATATACGTACGCTACAACTTTTGTTGCGTATAAGATATTATCAAAAACGCTCTTAGTTACACAACTAGTGACTTTTATTACGTTTTTATTAATCCAAGATGGCGATTATTCTTTTCGATTATATTGTAAGCTAACTAACAATGAGCTTCCGGATAAGCGAGAAAATAGTGAGAGAAAATAAAAACACATAATGAAATAAATTAAATTAAAGCGCCGTCTTATCATAACTACAATTTCGATCTACTAAACAACTTTCATCCGGTTTACAATTGACGCTAATGAATTTTTGACACATCATTTATTTTCATACAAAGTGAAAATATTTGGAGTCGATCAGATAAGCCAAAGTGAAGTGATTAAATATCCATGTCTTACTTCCGGACCGACGCGGATGGCGGGGACCGGACGAATCGGAACACGGAAAGCATTTTAAGCGTCCACTAATATGGTCCCGTCTATTGTTCTATTTATTTCGAGCGCGACCTAATATTGATCTTCTGCCGTTATGCCTAAATCAGCATAACGCATTTGGACCGTTTTGATTGCTCGACTATAGATATATCTAACTTTCTGGCTACATCATACATTTAAAACTAAATTGTCATCTTTATTTTATAGTCAAAGATATAGAGAGCACGTGCTTATCTACTCGTTTTCAGTACTTGTGTTCCATACATAAACAAGAAGCAGTGATAATATTTGTAATTCTTAACCATTGGGATGGGATTTACGATACACCATAAGTCCTACTCCTATCCTTCGTGTTAAGAATGTATTTATAACTTGTTTATGTTTTTTGTCGGTTGTACATTTCCACGTGGAACTGTGAACACGTAGCATAAAATGAGCTTTTACAACTTGTAACACGAAAAAACCTCGTAAATCTCGCACTATCACTTCATTCGGAGAGTCGAGAGTAAGTACAAAGTTCTATTGTGAGTGTAAACTGAGGTTAGCACAGAACACTTGCGGTCGCTCGTGAAGCCACATAGTGTATAACTGGCAACCTGATACAAATCACAAACGCAACATGAAGCTAGATTAGGGTTCCGTAATCATTTATATTGCTTCAGATTATGATTAATTATATTAACTTCATTCGAAAAAAGTTTTAAGCCTACGATCTCTCTTTTAGTAACGTAATTAAGAAATGCGTTATTGTTGGTGCTTGATAGTCCGCGCTCCTGTCTTGAGTATCTATCCGTCCATCCTCAATCAGCCTCTGGAGATCCACTGCTGGACATATGTCTCCCCTAATTTACGCAACTAAGACTGGTTCTGCGCCCTCTGAATCCATCAGTTACTCGTATTGGTGACCGCCTGTTGGTGACCCGCAGTAGTTTCCAAAACTGCACAGGAAGACGCTGAAGTTCATGTCCTGGCTAGTCCCTTAGTCGCCTCCTACGACATCACATTGGGAAGAGAGGGCACTCCCTCTGTTATTCGAGGGTGTGGTAGCCAGCACCATACGGTTTATTCTTCTTGAGTATGTGCTTTGATTTTTTTTTAATGATGTGGCGTAAAAGATGTCTATGCTTTATACGTAAATAACGTATTGGTTCCAACTTCCAACGAGTTCTAATATACTGTATCGAATATCTACCTATACCAATTTAATGTCACAAACCAATTTGGTAGACTTTAGCCTAAATCTTCTTATTTTAAGAGGACATTTTCTTATTTCCAAGCTCGCCATCTAATTCTGTAACGACGAAAAATTCTCTACGTATTCTACTCGGAACAATTCCAATTATTTCCGATTATGCTCCCTTTACGGAATAAACTAGAAATTGTAGTATATTGAGCTAGTTCAATTCCTCTTAACTGTTAAGTAGAATAAGTTGAGATCGAAATATTGCTTTTCGAATAGCAAATCAGAGAATTGGGCCAGAGGTTTCTATTTGCTCTACTTGCATAGCTACTAGGCGCCAGAGGGGGTGGCAGAAAGCCACTGTATATATAGACTCGTCTTTTGAATCTTTGCAAAATCATCGTGAGTTCGCTTTATTTACCTACTCATATTATACGTGTGTATCGATATTATAAATGAACATGAATTAATATATTTTAATACTAGGGTATAGATCGTCTATGAACTGAATTCTCGCCTCTTCGCTAAATTTATTTGTTTAACCTGTGAAAAATACCTAGGAAATGTATTGAAGGGGCACACAGTTTTAATTTAGATGATGTACACTGGTCTACATACCTAGTATAGATATGTTAATGTCACTCAGATGTTTGTAATTAGTAATTAAAGCATATAAGTATTGCTCGTATGAAAATTATAATAACAAATTGTTAATTAAATAGGATTTTAACAAAATACAATACAATTCGCTCTAATTCCTGCTCATATAACAGTTCCACATTATTGTTAGAAATCTAATGATGATTAAGTTGCACGTGCATTACAGTTTCTGTGGTGAGTAGTTTTGACTTTGAGGAAGATTAAACATTAGAATTGTGAGATCGATTTGCAAAACAGTCTAGGGGTCGGGGTGTCTGTGTTTACCCCACTCTGCGTCTCCGACAGCGGCGCCAGCGGGCGGATTAGCCCCTAGTCCTCGAATAGGGCAGTATTTTTTGTTAATCGTAAAGTAGTTGGTACTGCGCGTTATAAGCTCATATTTTTGGACAATCGATAAACAGTTTTAGTAAGACGAATCTTGCAAAGAAAGCATCCAGCGTGTGAAACGCCAATAGGATGTGAAAAGTGAGAAGATTCTTATCCTCCGATCCTCCTTATCAAAATAATAAATAAAGGACGATACAAAATAGTGTATTGAGTGTTTTTTTAATTGAAACTCAAACTAAGGATCAGGTCTTGTACTATTTGGATTATTATTTTTGTACTCTTTGCAATCAATTGTAGTCAACAAATGTCTATGGTCTTTAACATTAGACCTCTTCTTATTAGATGGATTTTTCTAAACCGGCATTTTATGAAAAAACCAGTATAACATAAGTCCGAATATTACCTAATATGTCTAAATCAAAATATAGCTACAATTCTGTAGATAATATACGATAGATCAGAAGTAATGTTGCCAAATATTTGTATCTAAGTTGGATGAACGTCTAAGCAAATACTACCCTACTCTGGTGTCGCCAAGATTAAATCGTCTGCTTGACATAAGCTTCGACGTCATGTATGGGCACCTGGCTTAAGAGGGGTCGTTTCCACCCTTCACTATATAGTTATCGATCTATTTATGTAGCAGCGATCGCTTATATGTCCTTGTTTTGTATGCCTCATGGGAATTGTTTGCAAACAATGTTTGGTAACTGCGCCGTAGCTAATTTAAAGGGCCTTGTCGGCAAATAGACTATATCTGTCGGTCATCAATTAAACTCCACATAAATTGACTCCAAGTGGAACTCCGATAACGTTATTGATGTAATTGTTCTCAGTGAACCCATCGCGCATTCATTCATTCCGATGTCTTAGCGTTGACGTCACCCAACACAATTAACGGAATATTATTAATAAGTATTACTATTCGGTGGCGAACGACGGCAGTGACATCTTATCACTCAGTACTTATACATGTATCTTATCTTAGTATTATTTTCTTACTTATGTTATAAATACAAAAGCTTTTTTGAATGAATGGATGTTTGTTAGTCTTTAGACGCAAAAAGCTGACCAGATAAAGATGAAATTCAGTACACAGATAGTTAATAACTTAAGATTAACATAGGATGCTTTCTATCCCGATGATAGCTCCCCGTAGAATTAAACTATTCTGCGGAGACCTGTCACCACGACTTCGAGTATTCACACGAGCAAGCACTTATAATACTTATTTCTTCTCAATGGCAATACATTATTTATCGGTTGCATTCGATCTAGTTTTGTGGTTCCACTTTAAAAAATTAACTTTGTGTATAAACGTTTAGTGTCCCATAATCATTTCCATATCTTCTTTATACATTCTGATGACACACTTTGGGTACGGAACATTAATAATTTTCCCGTTCCAAGCACGTATTTAATTATCCAATTAGTATTATTAATCAAACTGACTATTAATGGATTAATAATAAATCCATTAATAGTTTTTGTCCAAACTATGATACTGCTTAGCTCCAATCCTGTTTATGGCCAAATGCTTAGCTGGCTACAACTGGGGAAGAACTGGAGCATACTCCTCACTGGACTACATCATTACTTCAATGCGGATTGGTGGAGATACTGGATAGTGACCAACTGTCTGTGATGGTTTCAAACTACCTCTGCCTATGAGTCCTCCGACAAGTTTTAACAATTCCTATCTATCGACAAAAACTGGGACCTACTGATTTAACATGCCCTACAATCCACGGAAGACGTTTAACATTTTATTATTGCGTTGAGGTTTAATGTAAATGGACGGCTATAATTTATTCTTGAATGATGGCCCGGACCGTTTTTTCAATCCCCAGCAACCCTTTTGTAATTATATTCTAATCCTTGGAGCCTAACTGTAATCGTTGTCGCCTGATTTTATTTCTCCGCCGTTTGGCAGACTAGAGTGTTTGGAGGCGTTTTAATTAATAAAACGCTTGATGCTAATTCTAAAAACGTTCGAAAGTCATTCCGCTAAGTGCGTTTTGCAGTTACAGTAACTTTTTATTGTAATTTAATATTTGTTTTGCCTTAGTAAGTATATACTTGACATTTAATGCAATTATTGTACTTTGGACGTAGCAATCTGGTATGAAGTTCAGAGCTCTTATTATGATTGTAATGTTATAATTACCTGTAAGGCAAAGTAGTATGATGGTGTATCTCAAGGCTGTAACCTGCAAGTCTATATGTACATCAATAAGTAGTATTTTGTGGATGTATTATCTGGGTTTTGACTTAACATGCAACATAACATAAACTATTAGCTTTGCAGGTTTTGCTTTTTGTGCAGGCCACCTAACTGTGGTTACTGCATTACTGCGGCGCATGGAGAACAACGTCCAAATTTAAAGAGAATTAATGTCGTATCTGAAGATTTAGGTGGCGTTGTATGCAGTGCTACTTTGAAGGACTAAGAAATCTTGCGTTGTTTTAATTTGTGCCAGATACATACCTTTTTAATCAAAATCCAACATTTGCCCCCGGATTATGAGCTAGGGGAATTTCACCGGTACAACTAAAGTTCTACCGCCTAAAAAATGAAAGTTTAAAGTTGGAAAAGCTCCAGTTCACAACCACAGCGGTTCTAAAACTTCATAGGTGCAGAAACTGAACTTTATTTCTTTTAAGAAATATACTAGAACTTTTAAATCTAATTTGACATACTCTTTAATTTACTAGTGTTCAATACTGGCTAAAGTTTAAAGCGAAACTAAATCGCTTCATTTCAGTCGATCGGTTTTATGATGGCTCCCGGATCGTGTCGAATAACCAAGTTTGTGTTGTTAATCAAATATGCAAACGTAGCAAGTTGCCTGTCACCAATCTTGTGCTAAACTAAACCTATCAGTGCTTAATATGTATCCGAACATGATACGCAAGAAAGTCGAAATTTACTCGTAACAACATTGTTCAACAACAATTTGCAAAGTTAGTTGAAATCAAATTGTACAGCCCCTTTCTATATTCGATTCAGACAGCAGAAGATTCGTATGAAATACCATTATCCCTCTAAATTTTTCGTATCGATTCAACTTTTTATTGTGGTATTATTATCACAAGTATAGAAAATGGTTTCAATTAATAGAAATAATGAAATGGTCTATATATTCTATTCATTGAGACCAAAACCTCAACTGTAAGTCTGCAAAAAGTTGGGTGTCCTGCAGTTTCTAGAAAATGCTGCGCCATGAGGTCAAGGTTGGCAACCTTGACCTCATGTTGTTGCAATATCATTATGCCAGGATGTAAAATTTCGATATCTATATAAAAGTTGCTCACATATCATCTTGTGAGTATAAAAGTGCTGAAGGTTTTTTTTAATCATAAATAAAAAAACTAATTTTAAATAGGTTTATCCGCTTGGGAGCTACGACGTTATAGACGCCCATCAAACATATAGCCATTCTTTTGTGTCGGGGGTTAAAATACGTGGACCTATGAGCTTAAAAGAATGTTACGCAACCGAACCAATCTTCATATACACGATAGTATGGTTAGGGGATCGAGCGGAGGGGTAGACGCCGCGCAGGTCTTACATTTATTCTTACCTCAAATCCTTTCGACGCTGAAAGCATGCGATAACATCCTATCGCATTCTGTGACTGCAGAAGCTTCTAGCGAAATTCGAATGCGATACTGATATATGCTATTTACCCTTTGGAATACTGATGTCTGAAATCTATGCTGCTATGTACACGTAGCTACGAGTAATTTCGTTAAAAACTCTATACGACCTTTTCACTGTTTTTTGTTGCTTTTTTGTGCCTTCAGTGCCCGGATATCTGAATTAGGATTGCCAACCTGTTTTTATTCTTAATATTATACTAATAAAAACAGGTCATGCACGAGCAAAGGGTTCCGTACCATCAACAGCATGTTGTTATATAGGAACACTACATATTTAAAAAATTATTTAGCAATTTTTTTTTTTTCAATAAACAACAAATAATGAAAATAATAAAGTGGCACTACATTGTCACTTTATTATTTTCATTATTTATTGTTATAGCGGAGATATAAACGTCTCGGTGATAAATTTATCATATCCTTGAAAAATATTTTTATGTCCGGTCATTATTGCTAGCCACTACTGCCATAGCACCTATTGCGAACATAAAATCACACTAAATAATGGCTTAAACAGAAAAGAACTACCATCAGATCAATGCAGATATACAGTTCATAGTGACCAGGTATTTTACAAAGAGTTGCACCACGTCATGATATAAAATAATGCAGAATTAAATCCACTTTTTCGAAATGACCTACATACCTCAATGGCCTTTTCATGGCACTTAAAGATTAGAGAACCAAAATAAGGCCACCATAGCCTTAAGTTAGCGTAGAAAGCGAGCTTCTGTAGAATGCATTCACATAATACCAGCTGAATCTAATCGACTGCAGTGACATGTCTGAGCAATAGAACATTGCGCGCGGCGTTTCAAGACAAAAAGTTTTGCTGCATTACGCGGCGAAGCTATTTTGACTCCATTAAGTGCTTGAGCAGTGATAGGCCAACGAAGTAAATCCACTTATCTAATTCTGGCATTCGAATCTTAAACCTAATTTTTTTCAAAATTATGTGATCTTATCAATTTAATTTAGAGCTTGCCACAACTTAGTATGAGCGAGACCACGGAGAAAGGAAAAGATGTTGAGGAGGAAGTGAACAATAAATGGAATAAAAGGAAATGATGAATGGACAACCTTCGTAGTGAACTCATGATCATCTCAAAGTGAACTACCAATAGGTGTGGAAGGCTAAAATAAAATAGAAATATTCAATGCCCATGAGAGGACTTTTACCCGAAAGTAGATGAAATAAAGGTTGTATGAATGAAAAGCATTCAAAGAATAAAATGCAAAAGAAATAGTGTTGGATAACGACCTTAATCCTTCTTTTATGTGAGACGCGTGTTCAACAGATAATTATAGTTTAAAGTAATCAGCCCCAGTGATACGGCAGAACAATAAAATACTACGTTCGCCGCGTCAAGACTAGCGGCTTTACTGCATTATGCGGTGAAGCTATTTTGAATCCATTTTATTCTCCTAACAATGCATTAAACATTATTCAAATGAAAGATTCCATCAAAAACACACAAACACTTGTGAAATTGCTATGCTCCACCAACAACTATATATGTACATACAATTAAATAGGAATGTTTAACTCCTTGGTGACAATTATTGTCAATTAGCTCAGGACAATATGTATAAACACACAGATATCGTTAAGATAATATCTACTAAATCTGTGACATAACATCTGCTGAAAGATAATAGATATTTTATGAGTTTATATTCTAATATAAAACAGGCGCTAAATGTAATGGAAATTAGTTAATTGGAAAACAACTTTTATTGCATGTAACACCTAATAAAATATAAACATTATACGAACTGGTGTTTTACACTATATAAGATATAAAAATACAATTAAACATGACTTCTAAAACGTCTTTATTGTTCGCTACTTTTTTGTCAAAAGCAACAGATAATGCTATAAACGATATACGAAAAATATTTTCCATAGACATATAAGTTTTAATTTTAATATTGATGTTGATATAAAAATAATCCTATTTAATTTTTCTTGAAGATATAAACTATTATCATCCTAAAGTTTATCTAAATTGGTCCAGTACAGTAACGTGACTGACTCACACTAATGAAAAACAATGACAATTGACCGCTGCGTCCATCCAAAACAGATTAGAAAACTATAAAATAACAAATTCGACAATTCGTATAATTTCTAGTGAATGAAAGCGGCCGCACTGACATGCCTTAGCAATAAAACACAGCTCGGCAAGTCTGCCGGCTTTATTGCATTACGCTGCGATGCAATTTCGACTCCATTAATCTTTTCAGTGCTGTTCGGTGCCCCGCTCCTGATCTTTGCCTTTGAACTAACTGAGCGTTATGTGCTGTTATGTAACACTGGGATTCACGGGAGCTATTTCGCCCGTTTTGTTTTGGTTTGATTAGTTGACTGGTCTAGTGGGTTGACCATAGATTTAGAATGTAGTGAAAAAATTCTAAATATATGGGTTTGACTGCTGCGCCAAAGGTCGTGGGTTCATCTGACTGCTCCGCTGCAGTGAGTTCGATCGAGGGTCGTGGGTTCTTTTATTTCATATTTAGTCATATAAATTATCTAAATATAAATATTAAATAATATCCTCAATGTTGCCATCCTTCAGAAATAGCCAAAAAATAAACGAAACTAGCAACTTTTGCATGCTAAACTATCATAATATAACCATTCCAAGCTCCAAAAAAGCTGAACATGTACGTAGCAGGTAGACTGAAATATTGCCTTCTTATGCATCTAATTAACTCTTAATTAACGTTTTGTAGGTCATTCTGTATATTAATTATGTATATATGCACACAATTTTTTGTTTATTTAAAAGCTTTTAAGTGATATTTTAGTATTTTTTTGAGTTATGCGTATTTTAAATTTTTACATCGGTCAAATTTCCAATGTTCAGTAGTTATTGGAATTTAGAAATATGCTGAAAATGTCACATTTAAAACCGATTTCTATATTATACTATCCTGAAAAACAATCTAGTTTAAAAATTGTGAAGACGATAAATCAAAGTTTGAATATTTACGGGATATGGACTATCAAACACATTTATGATATTCACATTCTTCCTTAATTGATTTTTTTTAGAAAAAGTACCTAAATCGGCAATTGCCAGGGTAGGATGACCAATCCTGGAAGAAGACCCGAGCTCAGCAGTGGGACAGTAATGGAGAGACGATGAATCGCTCGGCAAAGGCAAAGATAACCATCGTAATCTATACTTAACTGTGACGAACCTTGGAATAATATATCTATTTATGTACCAAGCTGGCATTTACTCGTTAGCGGTCAAGGACCTTGGCTAGCCAATGAAGATACATGTTTCTTATGAAAACACAACCCCTCAGGGGATTTGCCTTTCATGCCACCCCTTGGCAAACTAACAAACGACGTAGCCAAGTAGGTCATCAAAGATATTATGGCACTACATAACATAAGAAATATGAATGTGTCTCGAATAGTCATTAGCAAAACTTAATCATCTTATACATTCAAATTAATGTGTATGGTAATATTTTGCAG